>JAVHYY010000751.1:0-107584 GCA_035221665.1 Okamejei kenojei
TGGCGCTGTGAGAGTCGTTTGTGTTTCGTGTGACGGGAAGAATGAGAGAGGTGTGTCTGCCTACTAAACTAGGTCCTATGTAGGAACGAGAGAGGGAGTAAGTGTCGTTGTCTGAGTAGGGGGAAGAGTAGAGACCCGTGTTGTGCCGGTGTGGGTCGCACAGTTACTTGAGTTATACCCTTTAGAGGTGTGAGGAGGGAGTAGTGAGAGAGGGAGTGAATGAGAGAGCGAGGGTGTTTCGGGTTTATATCATTATATGTGAGAGGGAGATGATGGGGGATGAGGAGGGATAGGATTATATATAGATAGTTGAGAGAGTGACTTATATTTATATTTATAGAGAGAGGTGTCTATATATTTATATTTATGTGGAGAGTGAGATCGTGATGTGATATATATATAGAGTGAAGAGAGGAGATTATATTTATATTAGGAACAGAATAGTGATTTATATATATAGGAGAGCAGAGAGTGAGTGAGTGAATATAGACAGAGGAGAGGGAGATATAGATATATATAGAGAGAGAGATATGGACAGTATATATATTTTATAGAGAGGAGACATATATATAGAGAGATGAGAGTGAGATATATATACTATATTGAGGGAGAGTGATTATATATATATAGAGAGGGGAGAGTGATATATATTTATATATATATTTAGAGAGAGGGAGTGTGATTTATTTATAATTATATATATATTTATATATAGAGAGACTGGAGAGTGATATATTTATATATAGAAGAGAGAGTGATATATATATATATAGTAGAGGGGAGTGAGTATTTATATATAGAGAGAGAGGGTGAGTGATATATATATATATATATATAGAGAGAGGGAGTGTGATATTTTAATATTATATATTTTTATATAATTATATTTAGAGAGAGAGGCGAGAGTGATACATTATATATATATGATTGAGAGGGAGAGTGATATATATATATATTTATTTGTAGAGATGTGAGGAGACGTGAGTGTGATATTATATTATAGAGAGAGAGGGAGATATAATATATATATATAGAGAGAGGAGAGCACTTATATATATATATAGAGAGAGAGACGAGTAGTGATATATAGTTACTTATATATATATGAGAGAGTGAGTGAGGTGATATATATATAGAGAGAGAGATGGGAGATATATTACTATATATATTATATAGGGACAGAGAGAGATGATATATACTATATATAGAAGAGAGGAGAGAGTGATTGAGTGATATATTACAGAGAGAGAGGAGATATATATATAGAGAGAGGAGAGAGTGACATATATATTTATAGAGAGAGAGTGACATATATATAATATAGGAGAGAGTGATTATATATATAGAGAGAAGTGAGTGGTTAGTGAAGTGTTATATATATATATAGAGAGAGAAGGAATATATATATGTATATATATAGAGAGAGAGTGACATTATAATATAGAGAGGAGGGAGAGTGGATATTTATATATATATATATAGATGGAGGAGAGAGAGTGATATATATATATGAGAGAGGGTTGATACATATTATTGAGAGAGAAGGATAATATATATTATATATGATATATATTAGAGAAGACATTATAAATATATATAAGAGAGAGAGACAGATATTTTAGAGAGACATATAGATATTATATAGACAGAGATATATATACTATATATAAGAGTGAGAGAGAGAGTGAGTGACGTGATTACTATTTATAGAGGAGAGAGGGAGAGATATATATATAGTGAGAGAGAGGACATATGATATTTTATATATTATAGAGAGTGTGACAATATATATATACTATATTAGAGGGGAGTAGGAGATTGATATATATATATAGAGCGAGAGTGGTGGAGGTCGACTATATATTAATATATAGGACGAGAGGAAGGAAATATATATATGTATATATAGAGAGAGAGTGACATATATATATAGAGAGAGGGTGAGAGTGATATATATATATAGATATATATATATAGAGAGAGAGAGAGTGTATATATATAGTGAGAGAGGGAGAATATAGGTATTTTATAGAGAAGGATATTAATATATATATTTATATATGATAATATAGACGAGACATATATTTATTTATAGAGAGAGAGAGAGGACAGATATTTTTAGAGGAAAATATATATAGATCTATATAAATATTTATATATCTATACATATTATTACAGAACAAATGACAGATGTTGAGGATATTTATAGGCAATTGCTGTTATATACAGGAGATATCTCTTGGCGTAAATTTGGGTGCGTGTGCAAATGTGGTGAAGATGCCAACTTATTTAGAGCATACTGCAAACCCCTCTACACTGCGCACCTGTGGTCGAACTATTTAAAGGAAATGTATGCAGAGACTAAAGGTTTGCATATAACGATGCCCTGAGAAACACTGCTAAGGCAACCAAGATGGTGTAGTGCCAGTAATATGTTTGTGGGCTTGCAAGGAGTCAGTACTCTAGAAAGTATCCTAAGAAACCACATTTATTAAATTCATTTGCAGGATAAATGACTCTAAAATGTGCTTATTGTGGCCCTTGACAAAATAAGGAGTCAGCACTACACGCTACGAATCCCAGTTGTGAGACCACTGGTCTCGTTTGTACGGACATTGATAATTTTTACTCTGGATTTTTTAACTTAAGTATTGTGGTTTTTTTTTAAAAGAATATATAAATATGATGTTTTTAGGTGTATTTACATGATTTATATCTATGATTTTTTAATGTATATGTGCCCCTTGTCTGGGACCTTGACTCCGTAATAAAGTTATTATTTTTTATAGAGAGAGAGACAGGACAGATAGATATACTATTTTATATTTTATAATATATATATATGAGAGGGAGACATATATATACACATATATATCTATATTTTGAGACAGAGAGTGATATATATGTATAGACACTAGTGTGATGATATATATATATATATGATGACAGGGGAGAGAGAGGAGTAATATATATATATATATTAAACACATATATGTCTTATATATAGAGACAGAAGCGGATATATTATGTATATTATTATCTATAGAGGAGTGATATACCATATTATGTATATCTATGTATAGAGTATATGTATATATATTTAATATATATATATATAGAGAGAGAGTGCTATATATATATATATGAGAAGAAGAATGTTATGTTATATATGTTTAGAGAGAGTGATAAATATATATATATATATATCAACACAAAATATATATATATAGTAGTATTTATTATCATATAGAGAGAGAGAGAGACGAGAGAGAGAAAAGAGAGTGAGAAGAGAGGAGAGGAGTGATGGAGAGTGCAGACAGGCCCCTTCACCGGCAAATGTTACACAATGTAGCAATGTTACACAATTTTGAGATGTAAAAATCAAGTCTGCAAATTTATCCCATCAGATAAAGCATAAAAAGAAGTTTAATTTGAACCTAATTCACTTTAGTATCTTCCGTGTTAAAAAAGTTATGGCCATTTTCATCCTTGGAAATTAGCATCTTGTTCCTATTGCTTTAACATTGACTCTTAACACTAAAGCTGTGATCGAGGTCAGTCAAAAGCCCATAACTTTCTTAAAAATTAAGAGAACTGAAGGAAATTTTCAGTTATTATAGATTGAATGCTATTCTGAAACCAATATAAAAACCATCTTTACTTGGATGACTGAAATTAAAAGGCATATAGTTAGTTAGTTACCCAATTGTAGCCTTTTCAAAATTAAATTACTAGATCTAAAATCTATCTATTTCTTAAGAAAAGATTAACATTTTTAAATAGGCTTAAGTGTCTAACAAAACATTCACCACAAGACATTTATCAATATAACATGGATTTTTTAAAAATCTCATTGTCATTAATTTTTAGGCCAATTTGAAGGAAATTTAGTGTTTTAATTTCCCATAAAATAATGGCCATGTAATCAGGCTTGCGAAGTGGGATTTTTGTGGATGCGCGATGGATTTTCGAACGTTTGCGGTTGGGTGAATTAAAACCCCATATCACGGCAAGGAAAAATTACTGCCGCTTCAGTTAAAGTTCGTGTGTGGAATAAATCACCGGTTTCGCAACATGAAATGTTGATTAAGGTATCTAGGAAAGTATATATGTAAAAAATTAAACAGCTTTCACTGACCTGTCCATACGTAAAAATCCTGTCCCCGATGTCGGCGTTACAGCTTTAGAAGACTAATTTTTATTTTACTGCAGCGCTGAAATTGTTCGGGCGATTAAACTTTTTTTTTTTAACTTACCGCAGTCGGAACGAATCTCCAGAAAAAAGCTCGCAACTCAGAAGGAAAATAAAGCCTCGGCATGGAAGGGATAACCGCATTTTAAACCTCCCCCCCCCCCCCCCCCCCCACCCCCCCCCCCCCCCCCACCCAAGGCGCAAGTCGCGACAGAAACTGCAGCACCGCCTAAAAGGGTAAGTTTTGTAACATACCAACATATATATATATATATAGAGAGAGAGAGAATAGAGAGAAACAGGGATGAGAGCGAGAGAGAGAGAGAGATAAGACATACCACTCTATGAATTGTTAATATTTTAGGAACCTTCATTATGTCTGACAGATATCTTGTGGTCTTTTAGTACCAACTAGCGCTGGTCTCAGCTGCCTCCTTACATATGTTCTGTGTATGCTGTGGAACATGTATATAAAATATAATGCTTGTAAGGTGCTGGTTAAGATTCTGTAGAACCAAAGAGGATAATGTCTAAAATTTCTGATTTTTCATATTATCTGACAATAATCATAGTGTCCTGTAATTAAGGTTTAAAATATCTAGGGCATTTTTATTTACAGAACAAATGACAGATGATGACCCGGATATTTATAGCCAACGCGCATGCTGTATGTACAGGGGAATATCCTCTTGAGTAAGTTTGGTGCAGTGTCAGATGTGGTGTAGATGTCTGCTATTTGGAGCATATTGCACACCCTCTATACTGTGCCACCTAGTGGATTGCGAACTATGGAAGACAGTTTGTAGAGACATAAAGGTGTCATATAATGATGCCAAGAGAAACCACTGCTAAGGAAACCTAGATGGTGTAGTGCTAGTAACATGTTTTGTGCTGCAGGAAGTCAGTACTTTAGAAGTTATCAAAATAAAATCAATATGTATACATTCATCTGCAGGGATAAATTGACGACTAATGTAATTATTGTGGCTCTTGTCAAACATAAGGTTTAGCACTACACGCTACGATTCCCAGATGTGGGACACTGGTTATTCATTAGTCTCGTTGTAGGACATTTATCATTATTTTGTATTCTGCGATTATAATTCATGTACTGGTTTTGATTTTTTTTCTTAAATATATACTTTATGATGCTTTTATAGTGTGCTATACTAGTATTTTATTTTGTACTTGATGATATTTTTTAATATGCAATCGCTTTTTTATGTAATGGTTGCCCCTATGTTCTGAACCTTGAGTCCCAAATAAAGTATTATTATTATTATTAAACCTAGACGGGAGAACTGCAGAGGAAAGCAGCACGATTTTGCATCAGGAAACTACAATAGAGGTAGCAGTCTCACCCAGATGCTGTCCGTCCTGTAGTGGGAAAACGCTGGAAACATGTAAGGCAAGGAACAGACTAGCCATGCTGAACAAGATTCAAATGGGGGATGGTGAGGAATAACTGCAGCTAGATACATAACATACTCAACTGCGAAAGGAGAACTAGAAAGTGAAATTATATGCAAATAGAAACCCCATTTGCCAGGACAGATATTTATAAGAACTCGTTCTTTGAAAGAACCTTAAGTGAATGGAATAAACTAGACCAGAATATAGTCAAATCATCTCCACTAGACTTTTAAGGCAATCCGGCTACTACCTACTATCAGCACGTTAGTATGCACAACACATCCACGTTGGCGATATGCAGAGTACTGCCCTGCCGACTACAAATTCAGAGAGAAGGAACGGGCGACGTTTCAGGATCAGCAGAGGGATCTAGGAGTGGCCAATGGGACCATATCCGGTGTGGGTGGGGAGTAGCTGGGGTCACCTGGTTCAAGGGGGAAGGGGAAGACCCAGTGGTAAGGTCCAACATAGGAGATTAGTGGGCAAGATCATGGCACTTGGTATTGGGGGTAGAGTGATGACATGGATCGAAAATTGGTTGGCAGACAGGAAATAAAGAGTAGGGATTAACGGGTCCCTTTCAGAGTGGCAGGCAGTGGGATAGTGGGGTGCCGCAAGGCGCTCGGTGCTGGGACCGCAGCTATTTACAATATACATCAATGATTTAGATGAAGGGATTCAAAGCAAAACATTAGCAAATTTGCAGATGACACAAAGCTGGGAGGGCAGTGTGAACTTTGAGGAGGATGCTATGAGGATGCAGGGCCAGGGGTGACTCGGGCGTGAGTGGGCAGATGCAATGTAGCTGCAGTTTAATGTGAATAAATGTGCGGTTATCCACTTTGGTACAAAAACAGGAAGGCAGATTATTATGTAAAATGTTGTCAAATTGGGAAAAGGGGAAGTACAACGGATTGGGGGTCCCTTGTTCATCAGTCACTGAAAGTAAGCATGCAGGTACAGCAGGCAGTGAGATGAAGGCAGAAAGTTTATTGGTATGTTGGCCTTCATATGACGAGGAGTTGAGTATAGGAGCAAAGAGGTCTTCTGCACTTGTACAGGGCCCTAGTGAGACCACACCTGGAGTATTGTCGTGCAAATTTGAGGGAGCCCAGCGTAGGTTCACCAGGTTAGTTCCCAGGATGGCGGGGGACTGTCATATTCTGAAAGTATGGAGCGCGGTGGGCTTGTATACCCTGGAATTTAGAAAGATGAGAGGGTATCTCATTGAAACATATTAAGATTATTAAGGTTTGGTCAAGCTAGAGGCAGGAACTTGTTCCATGTTGGGGGGAGTCCAGAACCAGGTGCCACTGTTTAAGTATAAGGGGTAAGCCATTTTAAAACAGAGTAGGTGAAGAAAAACTTGAGAGTTGTGAGTGTATGGAATTCTTTGTCTCGAGAGAGCGGTGTGGAGGCCGGTTCTCTGGATTCTTCAGAAGGTAGTTGTTAGGCAGGGCTCTTAAAGATAGCGGAGTCAGGGGATTATGGGGAGGGGAAGGCAGGAAAAGGGTACTGATTGTGGATGATCAGCCGTGATCACAGTGAATGGTGGATGATGGCTCTCAAAGGGCCGTATGGCCTCCTCCTGCACCTGTTGTCTATTGAGGTTTCCTGTGGGAAAACGGGGGGAGCTTTGGTCCAGCGCAGTCAGACCACGTGGTGATGAGAGTCTGCCAGCTCGTGGAGACTCCAGGCCCGGTTGCTGAGCAGGACTGGTAAGGCGATGGCTGTGGCAGTGGTGGGAGGTGGTGGAGTGGCCAATGTCTTGTACACACCTCCAGTTTAAATTCCATTTGGAATATTTTGGAGGACCAAGAAACCAAGAAACAATGAGCAAAATGAGCTCCCAATGTCTGCATTTAATACCTGACTGATGAAGACCAATGTGCCAAAAGCCTTTTTGACCACCTCATCCACCTGCAAACTGCATCTTCAATGAACCACTCCTAGTTCCCTCTGATCTACAACAGTCCGCAGAGCTCTACCATTCATTGTGCCAATGTTAAACTTTGCAAAATGCAGTTCCTCATATTTCTCTGTATTAAATTCCACCGACCATTCCTCAGCCCACCTGGCCAATCGATCCAGATCCTGCTGTAATTTTGCACATCCAACTTCACTCTCTGCAAAACCACTCACTTTTGTATCATCAGCAAACTTGCTAATCTTGCTCTGTATGTTCTCATCCAAATCATTGATGTACATGACAAACAGTAACGGGCCCAGCACCGAACCCTGAGACACACCACTAGTCACAGGCCTCCAGTCTGAGATGCAGCATTCCACCATCACCCTCTGCTTCCTTCCATGGAGCCAATTTTCTATCCATCCAGTTATCTCTCATTGGATACCACACGATGTAACCTTCCACAGCAGCGTAGCATGTGCAACCTTGTCGAATGCTTTGCTGATGTCCACATATACGACATCTTCAACTCTGTCTTGGTCACGTCTTCAAAAACTCCAATCAGATTGACGAGACGTGACCTCCCACGTTACATTGCATGTGATCAATTAGATTTGTGACTTGTGACCTCACATATAAAACCATGTTGACTATCCCTAATCAGCCTTTCTACATCTAAATGCATGTATATCTTATCCAGTAGAGGGGGCGGGGTAACTCAGTTGGTAAGGAATGAAATTCAGTCCTTGGCAAGGGGTGACATAGGATTAGAAGATGTGGAGTCATTGTGGATAGATCTGAGAGATTGTAAGGGTAAAAATACACTAATGGGAGTTATTTACAGGCCTCCAAACAGAAACCACTTATAGGATACCAGTTACACCAGGAGATACAATTGGCATCTAAGAAAGGTGGGTCACGGGAGATTTCAACATGCAGGTAGACTGGGAAATTCAGATTGATACCGGACCCCAAGAAAGGGAATTTGAAGAGTGCCTCTGAGTGGATTCATAGAGCAGCTTGTAATGGAGCCGCCCAGGAGAAAGGCAATTGTGGATTTAGTGTTGTGTGATGAACCGGATTTGATAAGGGAAGTCAAGATAAAGGAACCACTGGGAGGTAGCGACCACAATGTGATCAGTTTGAAATCTGTAATTTGAGAGGGAGAAGGGGAAATCGGATGCGTCGGTATTGGAGCTGAGCAAAGGAGACCAGCAGAGGCATGAGGGAGGAGCTGGCCAAAGGTGACTGGAAAGGGACCAGAGCAAGGACGATGGTGGAACAGCAATGGCAGGAATGTCTGGGAATAATTCGGAAGAATCCGGATGTTTTCATTCCAGAGAGGAAGATTCTGGTGGAGAAAGAAGCCAGTGTGACTGAGAAGACAACTGAACGATATTATAAAACTGAAAGAGGTGGCATAATTACAAAGATTAGTGGGAATCGGAGGACTGGGAACCTTTTAAAGAACGATAGAAGGTACCTAAAAAGGCAATATGGGGAGAAATAATGTAATACGAAGGTAAGCTAGCTAATAATATAAAAGAGGATAGCAAGAGTTTCTTCAGCTATATAAGGAGTAAGAAGAGGCAAGAGTGGGACGTTGGGCCGCTGGAAGATAATGCAGGAGAAGGGATAATGGGGAAACATAAGAAATGGCAGAGGTGTGGAATAACATTATTTGCATCAGTCTTCACAGTGGAAGACACCAGCAATGTGCAGAACTTCACGAGAGTCAGGGGGGTGGACGTTAGTGGAGTGGCTGTTACTAGGGAGAAGCTGGAGAAGTGACCTGGACCGGATGGAATGCACCCTAGGGTTCTGAAAGAGGTGGCATTGAGAATATTCTAGTTAATAGTGGCATCTTTTATAATTAGGATTGATGAAGTAAAAGATTAGCTTGACTTTTTTGGGATCTGAAATAAGTTGAAGTTGCAAAGATGTGGGAATCAGGAAATTGGAGGCCAGCATCCAACCTGCTCTGGTTGTGCATCCTGTTAGTAGAATAACTTTCTCAATCGTGAGAAAGGATGTATTTCCAGGGAAGGTGGTAGATTCTGTAAACAGCAACGTCTGTGGGTAGCTGACTGAAGATTACATTGTTAAGACAGAATTGTAAATGTTGACCAACAGTTTGTGATTGATAGAACCACAGGATGACAAGTGACATTAGTGACAAGAATGCTTTGAATGGGCACATACATCCTGTGATTTATTTGTGTTCAACGTCATTGCTGTTTAACATGTGACTATGTTTCCAAAATACCATAAAAAGATGCTGTATGTCTTCATTCATTAGAGTGGTGGCCCAGGAGGGTTAAGTATCTGTTGCATACTTGACTTTGTATCCCTGACACTCTCGCCGGCTGATGATCAGTAAAGTTTGCGTTGGTTTACCTAACCTATTGTGAGTTGTCTGTTTTAAGAAATGGATCTTAACAGCATTAGAGATTGTGGAGGCATTGATGGTGAGATTTCAATCATTGGAATCAGGAGTGGTTCCAGATGATTGGAAACTTGCCAATATTCCCCCGCTGCACAAGAAGGGAGCAAGGCAGTATAGTGGGAACTATAGGACGGTTAGTCTGACTTGGGTGGTTGGTCAGATTGTAGAGTCCATTATAAAGGATGAGGTTACGGAGTACTTAGAACTCTACGATGTACTGTTATGGACACTAGACATTAGGTGCAGGAGGAGGCCATTCGGCCCTTCGAGCCAGCACCGCCGTTCAATGGGATCACGGCTGATCATCACCAATCAGTACCCCGTTCCTGCCTTCTACCCACATCCCTCAACTAAATAGAATAAATGCCTATTATTGTCATTCAAACAAAATTGCATTTCTACAGTCTTAACATAACAAAGAAAAAACAAGACCCACACTTAACACAATTGACACAAACATCCCTCACAGTGAATCTCCAACACGTCCTCACTGTGATGGAAGGCAAAAGCCTTATCTCTTCCCTTTGTACTTCACCCGCGGTCCAGCAGTCAGCGACTGGGGCTCCCGATGTTAAAGCCCCCGGCGGGCGATGGTACGTCCCGCGGCCGTTTAAGCCGCGCGGGGCGATGTTAGGCCCCGCTCCGAGTCATATAACCCCGCGATTCCGGCGGGAGAAGTTGCCGTTGCAGGAGCTCCGAAAAGCGGTCTCCCACCAGGGACCTGCGAGCTCCCGATGTTCCTGTCCACTGGGCCTGCGGCCGGAGCCTCCGAAGCTCCGAAGTCGGGCCACAGCCGTGTGCCACCACAGCTCTTCCCGTTCCAAAGTCGGACCGCTCTGCGATGGCGAGTCCGCAGGCTCCGTGACTGGAGCCCTCAGGTTGGTCCCGGCCGGAGGCTGCCGCCAGCTCCACGATGTTAGGCCCAATGTCATCGGAGACCCGACAGGGAAAAAGCCGGGACCCCGTACAGGGAAGGGATTAAACAGTTTCCCCCACCCACATATACACACGCCGCCACGCCAAATATCCCATAACCCCTAGGCTGAAGTCAGCAGGCGTTTGTGAAGGGGTGATCTTGCCTGCCAAATTTGCTGGAATTCTTTGATGAAGTAAATAGCAGGACAGGCAAAGGAAAGGCAGTACATGTTGTTTACCTGGATTTTCAGAAGCCTTTGATAAGGTGCCACACGGGAGGATGCTAAGGAAGACGAGAGCCCACGGTATCAAAGGGCAGATACTAGCATGGATATCAGGTTGGCTGGATGGCAGAACGCAAAGAGTGGCAGTGAAGAGGGCATGTTCCGGTTGGCTGCCAGTGACTAGTGGAGTTCCGCAGGGCTCGGTGCTGGGGACGCTGCTCTTCACGTTGTATATTCATGATTTGGACGAGGGGATTGAAGGCTTTGTGGACAAGTTTGCGGATGATACGAAAATATGCAGAGGGGCAGGTAGTGTAGAGAAAGTTTTATCTGAAATGTATAAGGACTTGGACAGGTTGGGAGACGGTGCAGAGACGTGGCTGACGGAATAAATTGTGGCAAAGTGCGGAGTCGTGCATTTTGGTATTAGGAATAAAGACTATTTTCTAAATGGGGAGAGAAACCAGATAGGGGAGGTGCAAAAAGACATGGAAGTCCTGGTGCAGGATTCCCAAAAAGTTCATCTGTAAGTTGAATCAGTAGTAACGAAAGCAAACGCAATGCTGGCATTTATTTCAAGAGGGTTTGTAGACAAAATCAGGGATGTGATGCTGAGGTTCTCTCGGACGCTGCTTAGGCCGCATTTGGAATATTGTGAGGAGTTTTGGCCCCATATCTGAGGAAGGATGTGCCGGCTCTGGAGAGGGTCCAGAGGAGGTTCACAAGAATGATCCCAGGAATGAGTGGGATAACCTATGATCAGCGTTTGTCGGCTCTGGGCCTGCACTCGCTGGAGTTTAGAAGAATGAGGGGGGGACCTCATTGAAACTTCACCCGAACAGTGAAAGGCCTCGACAGAGTGGAAGTGGAGGGAATGTTTCCACTAGTGGAAGAGTATTGGACTGGAGGTCACAGCCTCAGAATTAAAGGACGTTCTTTAGGTAGACAGACAAGTAGGAACTCTTTAGTCAGAGGGTGGTGCATCTGTGGAATTCTTTGCCACAGAAGGCTGAGAAAGCCAAGTTCATGGATATATTTAAGGCAGAGATAGATAGATTTGTGATTAGTGCGGGTGTCAGGGGTTATGGGGAGAAGGCAGGAGAATGGGGTTAGGAGGGAGACATAGATCAGCCATGATTGAATGGCGGATTGGACTTGATGGGCCGAATGGTCTAAATCTGCTCCTATCACTTATCATCGTATCAATCCCCGGACCTGGAACCGGGGCCTGGAGGCATCAACTGATAAAGCAGTGAAATACAATAGTTAATAATGATCAGATTGAGATTATCTTTGCCCAGGGTGTGTTCATTTACCGTCAGAAATCATGACGCCATCTCAGTGACCAGAAACAGGAGACACCGTAGAAGGCAGGGCAGAGGAAAACTTGCATTTATACATTTGATAAAACTGCTACATCACAGGTTTATGGAACTGACCAAAGGGCTGAGGGAAACATAACCTCTGTAACCAGGCAGGTGTAGAAACTGGGCATGTGTGTGAATCGGAACAATCCCTGGACTTGTGAACAGGGCACAAAACATCAACTAATAAAATAGTGAACCGATCTCTGTACTGGGTGTGTTCGATAATGACCTCCGGATAACTTCCAATGCCAGGTGCTTGTGAGGCTAGAAGACGGCTGGGGAATTGGTGCAGTGTGAAGGGATTTTTATTTTTGGACTCATCGAGATCTCTTCTGGGGCAGGGAAGACAGGTTCCAGCAAAATATTTCCTCCAACCCCCTCTTCAGCCCCCACACAGATGGAATATCCCCAACTACTAACCCGCCCCCTCCCCCAACACACATACTACAGAGGTCTCTCCTTCATCCCCATCCCCACACATACTACAGGGACTGTCCTCCAAATCCCCGGCCAAGGCACGCACACGCACACACACACACACACACTCACGCATGCACGCGTACACACACACACGCACACACACACACACACACACACACACACACACACACACACACACACACACACACACACACACACACGCGCACGCACGCACGCACACACACACCCACACACACACACACACACACACACACACACACACACACACCCACACACACACACACACACACACACACACACACACACACACACCCACACACACACACACACCCACACACACATACTACAGAGGTCTCTCCTTCATCCCCATCCCCACACATACTACAGGGACTGTCCTCCAAATCCCCGGCCAAGGCACGCACACGCACGCACACACCCACACACACACACACACGCGCTCACTCACTCACACTCACACTCACACACACACACACACACACACACACACACACACACACACACACACACACACACACACACACACACACACACACACACACACACACACACACACACACACACACACACACACACACATACTACAGAGGTCTCTCCTTCATCCCCATCCCCACACATACTACAGGGACTGTCCTCCAAATCCCCGGCCAAGGCACACGCACGCACGCACACACACACACACACACACCCATGCACAGTAGCAGCATCACGGATCAGGGTGTGGACCAGTTTGCTGATGAGGCTGAAGTCCAGCTTCACGACTGTGTTATACATTGATCTTTACTCAGGGTGTGTTCACCTGCTGCTGAGACCAACAAAACCCACTCACGCGGATTCCCTTGAAGCAGAATCGGGAGCAGAGCATCAGGTAGGAACACAAACCTGATGGGGCAACATCGTGGCGTTTCCACAGGAATTCCTGCCTCGGCAGTATTTCTATGCAGCTGTGAAACAGTCTCTATGTTAGTGTGTTATTATTGGTTCTGTAAGGGAATAGGTTTTGTTTCAAACATAAGTATTTCTCAATATTCAAAGCTGAACGTTCTCAAGTATTCTCAGCTGTTAGTATCCATTGCAGGCAGGTATGAGCAAGTTTGAGATGTGGGGACTTTTCCTGTTGGCATGCAGGGTGTGATTGTGTCTAAAGCCCGTGTTCCCAGCAAGCGTGGACAAGGCCAGGAGACAACAGTCGCCGTGAGAGCGGGTGAACGATAACAACAGATAAACTAATAGTCTTAGACTCCATCTACATTATTCACAATTAGAAAGTTCATTGGATATGATATGGTGTTGTCTTTTATAGTGAACACACTGAAACCAAAAATAGTGGACAAAACTTGCACCAGTGCCATCAGTTATTTGAAAAGCCCAACACAGAATAACACAGATTGCCATGTTCAACTCCTCACAGAGGGATATATTGAGGGGAATCTCAGCTGTGGAATTCTCTGCCTCTCAGCTGTGAGCCTCAGAGGGGGATATATTGAGGGGAATCTCAGCTCTCTGCCTCAGAGGGGGAGAGGGAATCTCAGCTGTGAAATTCTCTGCTCATCTCAGCTGTGATTCTCTGCCTCAGAGGGGGTCTCAGCTGTGGAATTCTAGATGCGATTAAGTTATTTTGAGCATCCAATGATTACAATTTTCACAGCTTTTCATTCTATCTAAAATATGTGTACATCTGACAGATTGGTAGATAATTGTGAAATTAAAAGGTTAAAAATAACAGATGCACCAAGTACAATTTCGCTTTCACTCTGATTCTAAACGTCAACATGACAACAAGTAATTCATCGACATATTAGTCTCATCTGTGAACTCTAGCTGTTAACCTGAGTCTTATCTCCAGGAGGTTATAGTTAGGATCCTTCTACACACTGTTCATAACTGTAATAACCCAGGATGGACACAGGAATCGGATTTAATTTCAAAATGACTTGTCGCTAGGATTAGTGCAGCTACAATCCTAACGTGTACCGCCAGGATCTGCTGAAAGTAACAGACAGTGTGCAAGAGGAAAGTGTATTGCAAAGTATTCATCGTTCACTGGAGAGTGGGCCCGCGGGCACCTCTGCGCCAACCTTGTTCCTGGAGGCCGGTGACCTTGTAGAGATCTGAGAGTGTCTCTGGAGGTGAATAACAGGTTGTTTGGTGAACAATGTGTCACCAGGCTGAGGCGGGATATCACACGTGTCCACAGCCCTCTCGTGGCATTTCTTGTGAGGCAGAGAGGGAAAGACTGGAGGATAAATAAGCACTGTAACCAGGCAAGTTGAGAAAACGGGCAACTTGTTTCATCAATCCGATCCGCACGGACCACTGCATGATTGGGAACAATCCCGTGTCTTGGAAACAGGGTGTGGAGGCATAATCTGATCAAACTGTGGACTCAGTTCAACATTATCAGACAGAGATGAGCTTTGGCCAGCATTTATTAATTTACTGTCAGAGCCCATAAACCTGCGTGGATGCGATCGGAATCAGGAGACCTTACAAGGTCGGGCAGTAAAACAACTTTAACCTGGGTTTTCGGATCAAACGGCCACGTTATATTTTTATGGAACTGTTCATTGGGGCTCTTATTTAACAAATTGTTGTCACATTTGCTCTGTGAGAATTATTGTGGTCAATTGCACGGGAAAACGTAACACTGTAGAGATTTGCAACCAGAATAAACAAATATAAAATAATGAGAGGCCTAGTTCGGATAGACTATGGGGATCGTGCTGAGTAGAATTGGTGGGGGGAAGGGGGGAGGGGGTAATCAAAGGATTATGACGCAGGACTTTGAGGGTAATGGTCTCCGAATAACTTTGGATGTCAGGTGCTGAATAAAATAAGACAGGTGAGGAATTGGGATGCAGGGTGAAGTCCTGAAGCAGTTACAATGACACCCACTCTGAAGCAGTTATATTGTTGTGGAGACGTGGTGAGTGTCACCATGCGCTGATGGTGTAAGTTTTGATCCAACAATGTGTTGGAACTCTTGGCTTGAATGAGTCTCTGTGTAATTCTGTACCAGCATCAGGGATCAGGGTGTGGCCGTGTTTGCTGATGAGGCTGGTCCAGCTTTATCACGGTGTATTGAGCTGGACTTTAGTTGGGGTGTGTTCACTCAATGTTAGGACCTATAAAATTTCGTTCAGACAGAAAGGCCTGAATGATAATAAAGTTTCCATGATTCCATGATAAGACTCAATCACTCGGTTTCACTTGAAGCAGAATCGGGAGGTCAGCGCCAGGTAGGAACACAAACTCTATGGGGCAGCAGCATTGCGAGTTGATCGGAAAACCTTCCATGGTAGTATTTTCTGTCGGTGCTCAGTCGTGTCTCTAGATTAATGTTTCAATAATGGGTCTGCAAGGAAAGAGATCTTTGTTTAACAAAATTCAAAACCAAACTTCCTCGAGTAATCTCAGCAGCTGCTGATAATAATTCTCAATCCCTTGGTCCCAGATACAAGCAACTTTTAAATCTGACACCTTTCCAGCTGACGTGCAGGACCTGGCTGTGGCAACGGGTGGTGGTCGACATAACTGTCACCGTGTGGGTGGTGGTGAATGTGAACAGAGCCCGTGAATGATAACAACAGCTATAAACAATTAGTGTTAGAAATGCAGATAATTCCAATCGATCTGCCATCCTTTACAACCGTCATGCTCCACCTTTATTATTTGTAATTAGAAAGTACATCGGATATAATGTGGTCATTTCCTTTCTAGTAGAAACATTAGGTTGTAGGAGTAGGCAAAGCACCGCCATTCAATATGATCATGCTGGAAAAGCCAGTGGAACAAAACTGTTTCATCAGCCAGATCAGTTTTATGATACAGAATAACATTAAAAAAACACAGTTCGAATGGTCAGGGGATATTTTGTAGGGTATCGCAGCTGTTGGAATTCATCATATGGCCCTTGTGGATAAAGGGTTCAGGGGGTATGGAGAGAAGGCAGGTATGGGATACTGAGTTGGATGATCAGCCGTGATCATATTGAATGGCGGTGCGGGCCTCTACTCCTGCACCTATTGTCCACGATTCTATGATTCTATGGCTATCAGAAGCATTACAGACACAAGGCTAAGGCAGGGACAGGGACTGATATCTAATGTCCCAGGATACAGATGCTGTAGGCAAGATAGATTCAGGGGAAAGGGAATTGGACAAGTTGCATTTTTGAATAGATGATAACAATAAGGAAAAACGAGCACTGTAACCAGGCAAGAGGAGGAAACGGGTCACTCTCAATCTGAATCGGCGGATCATTGTGTGTTGCACAATGAGCCCCGGACTTGGAACCAGGACCCGGGGGCATCAACTGATAAAGTTGTGAACATAGTTAATCATTAGCACAATGAGATGAACTTTGCCCAGGGTGTGTTCATTTACAAAAAAGGCTCGAAAAGCCATTTATTCCCAGCACCAAAATATGGTTAAAAATGATCATATAAAAGGTATACTACATTAAATGACCAAACTTGCCTGGTTGCACACAATTACTAGCAATTTTCCCCAAATTATCTGGTGTTAAACTATGTCGTCTGTCAGACAGAATATGCTTCAGTTGTGAAAACGTATTTCTACCCCAGCTGAGGTCACTGGTGCATACCCGAAACAAGCTACAGACTCTATATTCATGTCGATATCTTGTGCATTACAACTACCTTTGAGAACTTTAGCTATGTTTTCTATTTCTTCAAGACCTTTGTAGCTAAAATCACTCTCACATTTTCCTTGTATGTCTTTACCTACATCGCCAGGAACTTTACGAATGTCGTCAGTTACTTTGTTGAAAACCTGCAAGTTATTCACTAATGTTTCGCCACGTTTCTCAAGGGAAGTGTTAGCTTGTGGGAAGTTTGCCAAATTGGAAGCAATAAACACAAGATCGCGGTGGAGGGACTTTTTCTGCACAATTTCACTGACGGTCCTGACTGCAGCAGATCCTTCTTCTACAAAACAGTTGACGATTTATTTTATCTTTTCAAAATCAGTACAGCAGAGAGCCATGTACCCCACCTAGTCAAAACGGGCTGGGGAGGTAGCGGAATCTCGGGTGCCATTTCCTTGAACAACTGCACACGTGACGGTGCTTTGAGGAAGATTTTCTCGACATTGGAAACTAGGCGATCGACATTTGGAAATAAGCTACCTATGTGCTTGGCAATTCTATGAAGTCCTTGAGCTAAGCATGTCAAATGCAACATTTTGGGGAATAAAACTTTAAGTCACCTAGAGAAGAACATTCTTGTGTTTTATACCTTCTGGCCAAAGTACAGCAAGTGAAGATGTCAACAACTGAGCAATAGTTGAGCTGTTTGACTTCTCCAATACTTCCGATGTCAACAAATACTCCTTTGATGGTTGACCTGCCTCCAGTGTACCGATGACCACATTGGCAACATATCTCCCTACAGCATCGGTTGTCTTGTCTATTGAGATCCATATTTTGTTGCCTGCAACTTCATCTCTAATTTTCTGCACAACAATGTTGAAGTTGCTGTAAACATAACGTTCCCGTAATGAAGACTTGCTTGGTCTATGTTCCTCTGTGTATTTCTCTAAATAACCTCTGAGAGGTTTGTTTTCCAATTTCCACGGTGGAATTCCAGCATCAATGAATGCCTTGCACAGATCACTCGAAAACTCATATTTGCGACTGGAGCCAGCAGTAAATGTAGCGAGAAGACAAGCTTGGGTATTTAGCTTTAGCTTAGTGGTATCAACATTGACTTCTCTAATTTTACATAGCCCTTGTCTTCTCCCACCTCCCCCTCCCCCTCCCCAGCTCTCCTTCTAGTCCTACGACTCTTCCTTCCTTTTTACTGCCCCCCCCCACCAACATCAGTCTGAAGAAGGGTCTCGACCCGAAACGTCGCCTATTCCTTCTCTCCATAGATGCTGCCTCACCCTGAGGTTCTCCAGCATTTTTTGACCACCTTCGATTTTACCAGCATCTGCAGTTCTTTCTTAAATAGATCTTGGAGAAGACTGAACCAGTGGGCAGAGGCACGAACGAATGAATGACCGATGGTGGCGGTCCCGGTTTTGCCCCGGTGGTGCAAGTTTTCTTGTAAGTTATACTGTGTTAACACGTTAATAATAACATTAATATTAACGTTTTAACATAGAAAATATCATTGTAATCACGGTACAACTAGAGAAACTAGCACGACCTTTTAGCAAAAGGGCAAAAAAAGGCTGATTTAGGCACTCGATCATGAAAAAGGCATTATCTTGGTGACATCATCAAAGAGGCATAAAAAGGCACATGGCGTTTATGGTCAAATCCTGGCTCTAGTCGTCACATATAGTCTTTCTGCGGACTGGTCAGCACGCAAAAAAGCTTCTAACTGTCCCTCACTACACGTGGCAATAAATTAAACTTTCACACCACCACCCCCGATACCAAGACGCCATCCAGACAATCCAGGACAATCTCTGTGTGTTCTGGAGCCGCCATACCGGGAATCTACTTCATCCCACCATAACCGACATCATTCAGGAGATTTTCTCCACACCTCCCCCCCATATTGAGGAAATCCCATCCATCGACACTCACGCCTGGGGAATCTCATCCATCCCAGTCACCCCCACACCAGGAGATTCCCCTCCACATCCTCGCCCCACACCACGCACGCGCACAAACACACGCTCTCTCACACTCACACACACACACACACACACTCACACACGCGCTCTCACACACACGCACACACACGCTCACGCACACACATGCAAACTCACACATACGCATGCACGCACACACACACGCTCACACACACGCTCACACACACGCTCACACACACGCTCACACACACGCTCACGCACACACTATCTCTCACACACACTCACGCTCTCTCTCACACAAACACACTCACGCTCACATGCACGCACACACACGCACACACACGCAAACACACACGCAAACACACACACTCACACGCAAACACACACACGCACACAAACGCACACACACACACACACACACACGCACACACACACAGAGACAGGGAAACAGAGAGACCCAGCAACAGGGTAATGTCCTTTTCCCCCACCACAACCCCACAACAGGGTAATGTCCTCCCATCCCCCACTCCAACAACAAGGTAATGTTCTCCACCCCCACCCCCACAACATGCTGATGGCCTCCATATTCCCACCGTTATTCATTACAACACAATGCCCTCCACCCCCATCCCCCACCCCTCTAAACTCTGGCGTCCCTGTGATTGAGTGTTACTCACAGAAACATGGGCCTAAATATTGCATAGGTCTGGATTTATTGCTGAGGATTAACTCCCAAGTTGTTCCTTCCTCCATCTCTCAGGCGCCACTATTAATGGGTTGGTGCCACAAGTAGCAGAGATGTTTATGGGGAGGATGTGGCAGGGTCAAAGATGGATGAGACTGGTGTTGCTGGAATCTGGAGCAAATACTGGAACACTGGGAAAATTAATCTGCTCAAACATCATGTGTGGTGACAAAGGTAGTAATTAGATGTTTCAGGTCGATGATCTGGGTCAGGGTTGGGGGAAGTATGAATATGGCCAGTGTATAGCAGTGTGAGTGGGGACGGTGTGGGGTGGTATAGCGTTTGGTAGGTGACAGGTGGAACCAGACGGAAAGTGGATGATGAGCAGCTTGAAGCAGGTGAGGGGCACACCTTAAAGGCTGCCTACATCCCACACTGGAAACCCATCAGTTTGCCTACCGCAAGAACAGGAGTACGGAGGATGCCATCTCCACGGCACTTCACTCCGCCCTCCCCCACCTCGACTACAGAGACACCTACGTGAGAATGCTGTTCATCGACTTTAGCTCAGCATTTAACACCATTATGCCCTCAAAACTGATCACCAAACTCATCGGACCTGGGCATCGACCCCTCCCTCTGCAACTGGACACTGGACTTTCTAACCAGCAGGCCCCAGTCTGTTAGGTTAGACAACCGCACCTCTTCAACCCTCACCCTGAACACCGGCACCCATAGGGCTGTGTACTGAGCCCCCTCCTCTACTCCCTCTTCACCTACGACTGCACACCTGAACATGGTTCTAACACCATCATCAAGTATGCAGATGATACAACGGTGATTGGCCTCATCAGCGACAACGATGAGTCGGCCTACAGGGAGGAGGTCCAGCTCCTAGCAGCATGGTGCGCTGACAACAACCTGGCCCTCAACTCCAAGAAGACAAAGGAGCTCATTGTGGACTACAGAAGGTCTAGGGGCTGCACGCACACCCGCATCCACATTAACGGGACGGAGGTGGAACGTGTTTCCAGCTTCAGGATTCTGGGGGTCCGATGACCTCTCTTGGACCCACAATACCTCAACACTGGTCAAGAAGGCTCACCAGCGTCTCTTCTTCCTGAGGAGACTAAAGAAGGTCCATCTGTCTCCTCAGATTCTGGTGAACTTCTACCGCTGCACCATCGAGAGCATCCTAACCAACTGTATCACAGTATGGTTATGGCAACTGCTCTGTCTCCGACCGGAAAGCACTGCAGAGGGTGGTGAAGACTGCCAACGCATCACCGGTTCCTCACTCCCCTCCATTGAGTCTTTCCATAGCAAGCGATGTCTGCGAAGGGCGTGCAGCATCGTCAAGGACTGGTCTCACCCCAGCCACAGACTGTTTACCTTCCTCCCATCCGGGAGGCACTACAGGTCCCTCCGTTGCCGGACCAGCAGGCTCAGGAACAGTTTCTTCTGGGTGAGATGCTAACTGCATTTCGTTGTCTCTGTACTGTACACTGCACCATGACAATTAAAGATTGAATCTGATCTGAATCTGAATTGCTGCCTTGGATAGATCAGGCAAAGTCTTATGGACGACAGGGCAGACATGAAGAGTTTGGTGGTCTACTTCTGCCTTTCTTGTTTGTTAATTTGCAAGGATTTACCATCTTGTATGGAAGGGGTGATTTCCACATCTCCGCTGCACTGTTATGCTGTGTGTCCGTTCACAAGGCAATGTCTTCCTTCACATTAAATTGTCACCTGATGGTTCTGTTAATATTGTGTATTCCAGAGCTACAGAGTTTGGGAACGTCTGTCGACATCATGGCTGAAGGTGGTAACTGGGGAGGTGATCCTGTGGCCTCTACAAAGAAACAAAAAGGTTAGTGAGCCTTCTGTGACATATATATGATGCCCTGACAGTGGGTGTGCGCCTGATGCAAGAAATGAGGTTCACACGGAAGTGGGAATAGGGAAGGGGCTGAGCACAGGGAGTTGCCATCTACAGGGACAGCACCGTCACAGGTGGGCGGATGCAGGAATTGTCTGATAAATCAGCACTCTTTTTGGGAACAAATGATCTGAGTTGCCGCAAACGTTAAGTCAGAATATCAGAGTCCAGAATCAGATTCTGTGCAGAAATGAGCCTTTGACCCATTTGCCACCTGTCAATGTCTACACTAATCCCATTGCTGAGCACCTGGACTGTCGTCTACTATCCATTTACAGTTCAAATGGACATCCAGCTGCCCCTACAATGTTGTGACAGAGTACTTGCCTCCAACACCACGTCAGGCAGTCAGTGTGTCCCTGACTGCAGCCATCACTGCTGAAAGATTCATCCTGAAAGATCATCCTCTAAGCCTCATGGCCCCCACATTAAATCAATGCCCCCTGGTGTTAGCCACCTCTACTATGGAGAGAACTATATTTTCCATCGACCCTACTTTTCTCACAGTATTCAATACCTCTATTAGATCCCTGCTTGTCCGTCCCAGCTTTACGGAAGATGACTTCAATCACTCCAGTCTCTGCTGAAAATTGAAATATTCATTTCCGAGCAATATCCTGAATCCTCTGCATCGTCTCCAGTGAAGAGGCATCAGGAGATCAGAATTGCAAACACTCCTCCAACTTAAGGCTTAATCAACTCCCTATAAAATTGTAACGAGGCCTCCCTGCACTTGCATTCTATGCTGCAGCTAATGACAAGAATGCTAAATGTTGCCTCTGTGTGTGCTGCTGACTTTAGGGACCTATGGATTTGTACGGGTGTTTCTCAGGGGTCTCCAGGCCCTTGTCATTCATGGTGAATATCCTGGTTTTATTTATCCCTCCAACATGCGTCAACTTGCCCTTATCAGGATTAAACATGAAATGTCATTTCCCGCCTGCCACGTTGACTAATCATCCACAAATACTGGTTCAAATCCAGTTGCGGCGGTAGAAATGTATAGCAAGTGATCACAAATTGGCAGATAACTGAAAGGTCAAAATTAGGAATACTTGGAACAAAATTATAAGATATAGATTTATATATGTAACAAGCACCCACATTTTGTATTGTATATCTGGAGATATCATAGCATTCAAGGCAGCTTCTTCCACGCTCTTATCGAATTAGTGAACGAACCGCTCAGAAGCTAGAGATGTAATCCTGTTCTCCCAATTTACCTTTTTACCTATTTACTGTACATCTACCACATCAATGACATTGTACTTTCTCTAAGGAACTGATGCGCTGCAATGCTGCGAACTCCACCTTTGTTAGAATCATAGAATCATAGACAATAGGTGCAGGAGTAGAGGCCATTCGGCCCTTCGAGCCTGCACCGCCATTCAATATGATCATGGCTGATCATCCAACTCGGTATCCTGTACCTGCCTTCTCTCCATACCCCCTGATCCCTTTAGCCACAAGGGCCACATCTAACTCCCTCTTAAACATAGCCAACAAACTGGCCTCAACTACCTTCTGTGGCAGAGAATTCCACAGACTCACCACTCTCTGTGTGAAAAATGATCTTCTCATCTCGGTCCGAAAAGACTTCCCCCTTATCCTTAAACTGTGACCCCTTGTTCTGGACTTCCCCAACATTGGGAACAATCTTCCTGCATCTAGCCTGTCCAACCCCTTAAGAATTTTGTAAGTCTCTATAAGATCCCCCCTCAATCTCCTAAATTCCAGCGAGTACAAGCCGAGTCTATCCAGTCTATCGAGTCTATCTCTTCATATGGAAGTCCTGCCATCCCAGGAATCAGTCTGGTGAACCTTCTCTGTACTCCCTCTATGGTAAGAATGTCTTTCCTCAGATTAGGAGACCAGAACTGTACGCAATTCTCCAGGTGTGGCCTCACCAAGACCCTGTACAACTGCAGTAGAACCTCCCTGCTCTTGTACTCAAATCCTTTTTTCTATGAATGCCATCCTTTTGCTATGTTCCATCTGTTCTTGAGTTTAAATTGATTGTGTCAGTGTGTGGTGTATCTGATCTGTTTGGATTACATGCAAAACCCAAGCTGTTCACAGTACTTTGGTCCATGTGGTGTCAATGCACGTACAGTTAAAATGAATGCACGACTGAGGAGGAGTTGGTGCAAGGGTCGGAGATGCAGATATTTGGACAATTTGGATCTTTTCAGGGATAGAGGTGACATGAACTGGAAGGAGACTAACATCTGGTGGGCACTTTTGAAAGTGCTGAAAGGAGGGTTTAAACTGATTGGCTGGGGGACAGAATCCAAAGTAGTTTTCAGACGGTTTGAACTGAGATGTCAGTGGACGAGCACTTTGTGGCCAATGACTACAATTTAATTAGCTTTGAAATCCTGTGGAAAAAGGACAGTTCTGGCCTTCAATGTAAAATTGTAATTGGGTAGTGGAAGTCCACCTTTGTCAGTACGAGATGGGAACAGTCATTGGAGTAAGTCGTATGTGGGTAAAGGGGACGATTTTAAATTGTGATAGTGAGATTTCAAGATATGCATATTGTTAGGGAAGTAAGACTAAGAAACCCAGGATGATGAGAGAACCTGTGGCTCTGGTTAGGGAAAAGGGGACATGGGTTAGGTACAGGCTGCCCATATCAATGCTCTCCTGGGGCAAGTGTGAGAGCAAACTGAAGAAGAAAATCAGGAGGGCAAAAATGGTGTGCATGGTGGTACTTATAATTAAGGAGAAGCCAAGTAGATTTTGCAAGTATATTATAGAAAAAGGGGCAACTGGAGAGTGAAAGTGGTCATCTTTGTGTAGAGCTGCAGGAGATGGGCAAGGTCTTCAATTATAATGTCTCCTCTGTATTTACCATGGAGATAGACTAGATGTCTTGAGTGCAGTTGTATTACAGTCGAGTTGGTGCTGGATGTCCTGAACTGTGTGAAGATGAGTACATTTCTGCGGACTGTGATTAGATGTATCTAAGGCCAATGTTGAAAGTCAGAGAATAAATTGCAGATATTGGGGGTAGTCAGCATGGTTTTGTCTTTAGAGGTCGTCTTTCACAGATTTTATCGTCACGTTTTAAGATGTAACAAGGACATGGCAGACCAATTGAATAACTACTTTGGTTCTGTCTTCACTAAGGAAGACAAATAATCTGCCGGAAATAGCAGGAGATCGTGGGTCAAATGAGATGGAGGAACTGAGTGAAATCCAGGTTAGCCGGGAAGTGGTGTTAGGTAAATTGAATGGATTAAAGGCCGATAAATCCCCAGGGCCAGATAGGTTGCATCCCAGAGTACTTAAGGAAGTAGCCCCAGAAATAGTGGATGCATTAGTGATAATTTTTCAAAACTCTTTAGATTCTGGAGTAGTTCCTGAGGATTGGAGGGTAGCTAATGTACCCCACTTTTTAAAAAGGGAGGAAGAGAGAAAACAAGGAATTACAGACCAGTTAGACTAACATCGGTAGTGGGGAAACTGCTAGAGTCAGTTATTAAAGATGGGATAGCGGCACATTTGGAAAGTGGTGAAATCATTGGACAAAGTCAGCATGGATTTATGAAAGGCAAATCATGTCTGACGAATCTTATTGAATTTTTTGAGGATGTAACTAGTAGAGTGGATAAGGGAGAAGCAGTGGATGTGTTATATCTGGACTTTCAGAAGGCTTTCGACAAGGTCCCACATAAGAGATTAGTATACAAACTTAAAGCACACGGTATTGGCGGTTCAATATTGATGTGGATAGAGAACTGGCTGGGAGACAGGAAGCAAAGAGTAGGAGTGAACAGGTCCTTTTCAGGATGGCAGGCAGTGACTAGTGGGTTGCCGCAAGGCTCAGTGCTGGGATCCCAGCTATTTACAATATACATTAATGATTTGGACAAGGGAATTGAATTCAACATCTCCAAGTTTGCGGATGACACGAAGCTGGGGGGCAGTGTTAGGTGTGAGGAGGATGCTAGGAGGCTGCAAGGTGACTTGGATAGGCTGGGTGAGTGGGCAGATGCATGGCAGATGCAGTATAATGTGGATAAATGTGAGGTTATCCACTTTGGTGGCAAAAACAGGAAAGTAGACTATTATTTGAATGTTGGCCAATTAGGAAAAGGGGAGATGCTGCGAGACCTGGGTGTCATGGTACACCAGTCATTGAAAGTAGGCATGCAGGTGCAGCAGGCAGTGAAGAAAGCAAATGGTATGTTAGCATTCATAGCAAAAGGATTTGAGTATAGGAGCAGGGAGGTTCTACTGCAGTTGTACAGGGTCTTGGTGAGACCACACCTGGAGTATTGCGTACAGTTTTGGTCTCCTAATCTGAGGAAAGACATTCTTGCCATAGAGGGAGTACAGAGAAGGTTCACCAGACTGATTCCTGGGATGGCAGGACTTCCATATGAAGAAAGACTGGATAGGCTCGGCTTGTACTCGCTGGAATTTAGAAGATTGAGGGGGGATCTCATAGAGACTTACAAAATTCTTAAGGGGTTGGACAGGCTAGATTGTTCCCGATGGCAGGAAGATTGTTCCCGATGTTGGGGAAGTCCAGGACAAGGGGTCACACAGTTTAAGGATAAGGGGGAAATCTTTTAGGACCGAGATGAGAAAAACATTTTCACACAGAGAGTGGTGAAGAGTATACAGTACAAGTACTTAATACCCAAAACATGGCATCACGGATGGACAGTAGTGAAGGTGGCTTTTGGCACGCTGGCCTTAATCATTCGGGAAATTCAAAATAGAAGTTGGAACATATGTTACAGTTGTACAAGACATTGGCCGCACTTGTAATCCGTTCAGTTTAGTCACCCGATTTCAGAAAATATAGCATGAAGATGGAAGGTTGTACCAAGAAGATTTATGCGGATGTTTCCAATGCCTGAGGCATGAGCTGTAGAAAGAGATTGGGCAGGCTAGAACTTTATTCTTTGGTGTGCAGGAGACATTATTCTTTGTTCATCTCGAGTGCGGTGCTCTTTGCTCTGTCCGAAACGTGTTGGCTTCCCAGCTCATGGAAATGTTCAAGAGGGAATGTTGGCCCATTCTAGGTTGCAGGACTACAGGAGAGGAGGGACTTGGCGGGAGGCCACTGAGAACAAAGCTGGGACCCGGCAGAGGGCCACCGAGAACAAAGGGACCCAGGGGGGGTTGCCGATAACAAAAGGGGATCCATCGAGGGCGGCGAGAACAAAGGGGGCCCAGCGGGGGAGGGGAGGGGAGGGGAGTTTGTGGCCACGTGCAGCCACAGGCCTGGATTGCCGCTGCGAGCGAGCAGCAGATAAAACTGTGATTAACACAACAACTCTTGTGTGCTGCCTAGTTGAGGTCTGCTGTATGACTTTACCCGTCTGTGCGCACACAACAAAGCGTTTCACTCCACCTCGGTACCCGTCACAATAAAGTATTATGGAATATTGAGATTAAAGAGTGATCTTAGAGATGTATAAAGTCATGGGCTGGGCGGGGGGTAAGACCATCCCTCGTCCTCCTGCGCTCCAAGGATAAAGTCCTGGCATGCTCAACCTCTCCATGTAATTCAGCACCTGGAGTCCTGGCAACTTGCTCTTCAATCTTCTCCGCACCCTTTCCAGTTTGGTAACATCTTTCCTATAACAGGGTGTCCAGAACTGAACAGGATTCACTAAATGTGACCTGGCCAAAGTCTTGTACTCCTGTTACATAACGTCCCGACTTCTACACTCAATATTGTGATTGATGAGCCCAGTCATTCACTGAACTCCTGTCCTGCTTTGTATTCCCCAAGTGCAACACCTTGTGCCTATCTGTATTAAACTCCATTCAACGTTCCTCAGCCCAACGGATGAAGACCCCTTTGCAACATTTGATAATCATGCCTTGTGTTCTCATCCACATATTTAATAGAACCACAAACAGCAATGGGCCAGCAATGATCCCTGGGGAACATCACTAGTCACAGGCCTGCAGTCTGTAAAACAAACGTCCATCCTCACCCTCTGCTTCCTTTCATGGTCTATTCTCTATCCAGTCAGCTAGCTCTCCCTGGATCACTAGCGATGAAACCTTCCGAAGCAAAGTATCATGCAGAACATTCCAAATACCCTGAAATCCATGTATGTTAAATCTACGGCTTGTCCCATCAATCTTTCAAGTTACTCAGAAAATTCAATCACATTTGTGAGATATGATATCCGGAGCATAAAACTATGCTAACTATCCATAAATGGCCCTATCCATCACAATATAGATATGTCGTTCAATACCCCTCAATATCCTCCAGTAATTTGTGTACCACAGACGTTAGGTTCACTGCTCTACACTTCCCATGGTTTACATTGCAGCCCCTCTTAAACGCAGGCACAGCATAACTTGTTATTTCCGTTTTCAGTTATTTTTTGTGAGCATCACTCAATTGCCAGAGTAAAGGCCTTTCTGAGCCTCCGGTACAGAGAGTTGCACATTTTCATTACCCTCTGGTCACAGCGGGGACTGTGATCCCAGGAGAATGATTGTAAGAGAAAGGATACTTGAAGTATTTCGCATTTGCAATATAGATTGCATCTTGTACATATTTGAATCATGAAATGAGAACTAATGAGTTGGGACTATTGGGTATATGAGTGGAAGTCTGACATTTACACAAATGCAGACATGAAGAGCAAGGTGGTCTACTGCTTTAGTTTCTGTTAATTTGCAGGGGTCCACCTTGTTTGGATGGGATGTTTTCCACATCTGCACTGTAATGCTGTTTGTTGCCTCACAAGGCAATGTCTTCCTTCACATTCAATTGTCACCTGATGGTTCTGTTAATATTGTGTATTCCAGAACTACAGAGTTTGGGAACGTCTGTCGACATCATGGCTGAAGGTGGTAACTGGGCAGGTGATTCAGTTACCTGTGCAGCAAAGGAACAAAAAGGTTAGTGAGCCTTCTGTGACATATATACGATGCCCTGACAGTGGGTGTTCACATGGAAGTGGGAATAGGGAAGGGGGTGAGCACAGAGAGTTGACATCTACAGGGACAGCACCGTCACAGGTGGGCGGATGCAGGAATTGTCTGATAAATCAACACTCCTTTTGGATACAAATGATCTGAGTTGCCTCCAAAGTTTTGTTTTAATATTTATTTTATTGGAAGTTATTGTACGAGGAGAAAGTAATTGACATAACAATTATACAATTTTGTACTGCTTCAATTTTAACATTTTATAAACTGATAACTAAATAGGAAAAAGGGAAAGAAAGAAGAAAATAAATAGAAAAGAAAGAATTTGTAAAAAGACACGAAAAAGAAGAGAGAAACCCCCAGAACTAACGAGGGTGTGAAAGAAGCGGAGATATATCCCACTACCCTTCCCTACGCCCGCTCACTCCACCCTAGCGTCGGTTTTGAGTTTGTGTTCACCATTATGTTGTTGAAGAAATTCAATAAAAGGACAATAGACAACAGGTGCAGGAGTAGAGGCCATTCAGCCCTTTGAGCCAGCACCGCCATTCAATGTGATCATGGCTGATCATCCCCAATCAGTACCCCGTTCCTGCCTTCTCTCCCATATCCCCTGACTCTGCTATTTTTAAGAGCCTTATCTAGCTCTCTTGAAAGCATCCAGAGAACCAGCCTCCACCGCCCTCTGAGGCAGAGAATTCCACAGACTCACCACTGTGAGAAAAAGTGTTTCCTCGTCTCCGTTCTAAATGGCTAACTCCTTATTCTTAAACTGTGGCCCCTGGTTCTGGACTCCCTCAACACCGGGAACATGTTTCCTGCCTCTAGCGTGTCCAAACCCTTAACAATCATATATGTTTCAATAAGATCCCCTCTCATCCTTTTAAACTCCAGAGTGTGCAAGCCCAGCCGCTCCATTCTCTCAGCATATGAGAGTCCCGCCACACTATCTCTCCTTCACCACTAATCTCCATATATTGTTTGCCATGAAAAACATGTTTGCTCTCTCCATATAGGAGCTGAACAGCTCTCTCCTCTTGTCAAAAGTGCCAAGGTTTCCGATGTAGCCCGTGGACGCTGCCATCGTGTCGTTCTCTTTTAAAAAAATCAAAGGTCTGTTTACAAACCCCGAATTCCTGTCTGTTCTGGTGTAACATTTCACCTAAAACGTAGCTGTACATAGACTATTCAGCTTGAGGAATTCAACAAAAAAAACTCAGTTTAAAATGTTATACACTCCCAAGGATGACATCATGCCACGTAGACACAACATAGAGATAGCCTGACAAACTCTCGCCGATTTGTCCAGCTGCTGTTTTAAACTAGTCCCCTGCATAGACGGATCTGCAGGCCTCTCATGTCCAGCTCGCAAACAACTGCGACACAACTCCGTATTTACTGTTTAAACTGTTAAACAATCCTGAGTGTTGCAAAACAGTCCTGCACTGTATTGAAAGGATGAGTTCACAAACTCTATCCCATCCTCGTTGCCAATTTTGTTATATTCCGGACAACAGAATGAATAACAACTTACACGCAGGCTGCCTGGATCACAAGAGAGATTTATTACCCAACATCCCCAACTTATATATAACACCAACTCATTAGCATATACATGAGTATGCATGAATACATTACAACACTAATCACCTCTGTTTACATGTGATCCATATCCCACCCTATCCATGTGCCTACCTAAAGGCTGCTTAAATGGCATGATCATATTTGCCTCAACCACCAGGTTTGGCAGCAAATTCCAGGCATTACATTGTTTATCAGTTCCGCCCTCAACCTCTCACTCTCCACAGTTGGGCTGCAGCCACCTGACAACCAAAATCCATTTTGTGAACACAAACTTTTGGAAAAAAAGGCGAGGCAAACAATTGGGCAGCAAGCAGCCACCTGACAACCAAAATTCATTTTATGAACACAAACGTTTTTTAAAAAAGGCGATGCAAACAATTGGGCAGCAAGCAGCCACCTGACAACTAAAATTTATTTTGTGAACACAAATGTTTAAAAAAAAAAAGGCAAGGCAAACAATTGGGCAGCAAGCAGCCACCTGACAACTAAAATTTATTTTGTGAACACAAATGTTTTAAAAAAAAAGGCAAGGCAAACAATTGGGCAGCAAGCAGCCACCTGACACCCAAAATTCATTTTGTGAACACAAACATTTTAAAAAAAAAAGGAGGCAAACAATTGGGCAGCAAGCAGCCACCTGACACCCAAAATTCATTTTGTGAACACAAACATTTTTAAAAAAAAAGGAGGCAAACAATTGGGCAGCAAGCAGCCACCTGCCAACCAAAATTCATTTTGTGAACACAAACTACTTTTTTAAAAAAAGGTAAACAATTTGGCAGCAGCTACATCAAGGGGACTCACTGTGGAGTAGACGTCCGTTCAGTGTTATTCACAGCTCAGAGAGCTGTGACCCTCTCGCTTCCTGGGTCTGGCAGAGACTGAGTGAGGCACGACACTTCCGAGTTTTATAGTCCCTCCCCCCTCCCCCCTGCCGCCAGCGGGGGCAGCAGAGAGAACAGAGAGAATGGGGAATATTTTAAAAAGATTAATATCTCTCTCATTTTGCATCAATGGGAAAAAATCCTCTGGACCAGGAAGGCGGAGGGGGTCTCTGAGCGAGGTGGCCAAACATGACGGCCATAGATGGCGGCGTTCTCTCGGAAATCGCAGCACAGTGGGCCAAAAGCGGTCAAGATCAGACTTTTAGTAATATAGATACCCCCTCATCCTTCTAAACTCCAGTGAATACAAGCCCAGTCTTTTCAATCTTTCCTCATATGACAGTCCCGCCATCCCAGGGATCAATCTGGTGAACCTACGCTGCACTGCCTCAATCACAAGGATGTCCTTCCTCAAATTAGGAGACCAGAACTGTACTCAGTACTCCAGATGTGGTCTCACCAGAGCCCTATACAACTGCAGAAGAACCTCTTTACTCCTATACTGAAACCCTCTTGTTATGAAGGCCAACATGCCATTAGCTTTCTTCACTGCCTGCTGTACCTGCACGCCAACTTTCAGTGACTGGTGTACAAGGACACCCAGGTCTCGCTGTACATCCCCCTTTCCCAACCTAACCCCATTAAGATAATAATCTGCTCCCTTGTTTTTGCCGCCAAAGTGGATAACCTCACGTTTATCTATATTATACTGCATCTGCCACGCATCTGCCCACTCACTCAACCTGTCCAGGTCACCCTGCAACCTCCTAACATCCTTTTCACAGTTCACACTGCCACCCAGCTTTGTGTCATTCGCAAACTTGCTAGTGTTGCTCCTAATTCCCTCTTCCAAATCATTAATAGTTCACAGTTGCGGCCCCAACACCCAGCCTTGCGGCACTCCACTCGCCACTGCCTGCCATTCTGAAAAGGACCCGTTCACTCCTACTCTTTGCTTCCGGTCTGCCAACCAATTTTCTATCCATGTCAACACCCTACCCCCAATACCATGTGCTCTAATTTTAGTCACCAGTCTCCCCTGCGGGACCTTATCAAACGCTTTCTGAAAGTCTAGATACACTACAACCACTGACACCCCTTCATCCATTTTACTTGTCACATCCTCAAAAAATTCCAGAAGATTAGTCAAGCATGATTTCCCTTTCATAAATCCATGTTGACTTGGACTAATCCTTTTACTGCTATCCAAATGCCCCATTATTACCTCTTTAATAATTGACTCCAGCATCTTTCCCACCACTGAAGTCAGGCTAACTGGTCTGTAATTCCCCGTTTTCTCTCTCGCTCCCTTCTTGAAAAGTGGGATGACATTAGCTATCCTCCAATCCACAGGAACTGATCCTGAATCTATTGAACATTGGAAAATGATCACCAATGCGTCCACTATTTCTAGAGCCACCTCCCTCGGGACCCTGGGATGCAGACCATCAGGCCCAGGGGATTTATCATCCTTCAGTCCCATTAGCCTACCCAATACTATTTCTCGCCTAATGAAAATTTATTTCAATTCCTCTACCCCCTTAGATCCTCTGTCCTCCAGTACATCTGGGAGATTGTTTGTGTCCTCCTCAGTGAAGACAGATCCGAAGTACCTGTTCAACTCTTCTGCCATTTCCTTGTTCCCCATAATAATTTCACCCGTGTCTGCCTTCAAAGGACCCACATTTGACTTTGCTACTCTTTTTCCCTTAACATAATTAAAGAAGCTTTTATTGTCCTTCTTTATATTCCTGGCCAGCTTCCCGTCGTACTTCATCTTTTCAGCCCGTATTGCCCGTTTTGTTTCCTTCTGTTGTCCTATGAAAGTTTCCCAATCCTCTGCCTTCCGGCTACTCTTTGCTGTGTTATACATATTTTCTTTTAGTTTTATTCTATCCCTAACTTCTCTTGTCAGCCACGGTTGCCTCCTACTCCCCTTAGAATCTTTCTTCCTTTTTGGAATGAAATGATCCTGCGTCTTCCGGATTATGCCCAGAAATTCCCTTCCATTGCTGTTCCACCCTCATTCCTGCTAGGATCCCTTTCCAGTCGACTTTGGCCAGCTCCCCTCTCATGCCTTCATAGTCCCCTTTGTTCAACTGCATCACTGCCACTTCCGATTTAACCTTCTCCTTCTCAAATTGCAGATTAAAACTAATCATATTATGATCACTACCTCCAAGCGGTTCCTTTACCTCGAGTTCTCTTATCATATCTGGTTCATTGGACAACACTAAATCCAGAATTGCCTTTTCTCTGGTCGGCTCCATTACAAGCTGCTCTAAGAATCCATCTCGGAGGCATTCTACAAACTCTCTTTCTTGGGGTCCTGAACCAACCTGATTTTCCCAGTCTACCTGCATATTGAAATCCCCCATCACCACAGTGGCATTACCTTTGTTACATGCCAGTTTTAAAACTCCTGCTGCAACTTACACCCTACATCCGGGCTACTATTTGGGGGTCTGTAAATAACACCAATTAGTGTCTTCTTGCCTTTACAATTCCTCAACTCAATCCACAGTGACTCTACCTCGTCAATCCCTATGTCTTCCCTCGCAAGGGACTGAATTCCATCCCTCACCAGCAGAGCTACCCCTCCTCCTCTGCCCACCTGCCTGTCCTTTCTATAGCATGTATAACCCTGAATATTAAGTTCCCAGGCCCGATCCTCCTGCAGCCACGTCTCAGTAATCCCCACAATGTCATATCTACCAACCTCTAACTGAGCCTCAAGCTCATCTACTTTACTTCTTATACTTTGCGCATTCATATACAATACTTTTAATTCCTTACGCATCTCCCTTTCACATCGATCCCTATTACACTTGGCCATACTCTCCTATCCCTTTGTGAGTTTCCTTTCCCGTTAATTCTGGGGTCATTAACCATCCCTTTACTCTCTTTCCCTTTAACTCCATCCTCGACTATCCCATTTGACACCCCACCCCCCTTATTCAGTTTAAAACCACCCGTGTAGCAGTGGCAAACCTGCCTGCCAGAATGCTGGTCCCCCACCAGTTAAGATGCAATCCGTCCCTTTTGTACAGTTCCCCCTTACTCCAAAACAGATCCCAGTGATCTAAGAATCTAAATCCCTGCCCCCTGCACCAGTTCCTCAGCCACACATTCAGGTCCCGTATCTCCCTGTTCCTGCTCCCGCCAGCACGAGGAACTGGAAGCAAACCGGAGATAACAACCCTGGAGGTCCTGCTTTTCAGCATTTTTCCGAGCTCTCTAAAGTCACGCTGCAGAATATTCATCCCCTTCTTTCCGACATCGTTTGTGCCGACATGCACTCACCACTTCCGGCTGTTCACCTTCGCCTTTGAGGATTTTCTGCACTCTGTCCGTGACATCCTGGATCCTGGCACCAGGAAGGCAGCACACCATCCTCGAATCCCGTCTGTTGCCGCAGAAACCCCTGTCTGTACCCTCACAATGGAGTCTCCAACTGCAATGGCGTTGCCTGACGTTGGCCTCTTTGGTTTTGGCTCAACAGCCCTTTTTACTTCGCAAGCCAGTCCGCCGCTCAGTGTGATAACGTCTTCTGTTCCGACAGCTTCTAAGTGGGTGAACCTGTTCACAAGAGGTACAGCACCCGGGGACCTTTGCATTCCAAGTTTCCCTCCCTTTCTCACCGTCACCCACCTTCTCTCTTCCAGTACCTTAGGTGTAACAATCTCACTGTAGGACTTGTCGAGGAACGACTCAGTTTCTCAGACGAACCTGAGGTCATCCACTTGCTTCTCCAGTTCCCGAACATGGTCCTTCAGGAGCTGTACCTGGAAGACCTTCCTTCTATCTATGTCCAGTCACCCAGCTAGGGAACATTTTCCGGAGTGATCATAGAATCATAGAAAATAGGTGCAGGAGGAGGCCATTCAGCCCTTCGAGCCTGCACCGCCATTCAATATGATCATGGCTGATCATCCAACTCAGTATCCTGTACCTGCCTTCTCTCCATACCCCCTGATCCCTTTAGCCACAAGGACCACATCTAACTCCCTCTTAAATATAGCCAATGAACTGGCCTCAACTACCTTCTGTGGCAGAGAATTCCACAGATTCACCACTCTCTGTGTGAAAAATGTTTTTCTCATCTCGGTCCTAAAAGACTTCCCCTTATCCTTAAACTGTGACCCCTTGTTCTGGAGTTCCCCAACATCGGGAACAATCTTCCTGCATCTAGCCTGTCCAACCCCTTAAGAATTTTGTAAATTTCTATAAGATCCCCCCTCAATCTTCTAAATTCCAGCGAGTACAAGCCGAGTCTATCCAGTCTTTCTTCATATGGAAGTCCTGCCATCCCAGGAATCAGTCTGGTGAACCTTCTCTGTACTCCCTCTATGGCAAGAATGTCTTTCCTCAGATTAGGAGACCAAAACTGTACGCAATACTCCAGGTGTGGCCTCACCAAGACCCTGTAAACAGGACTGCAGGGTGATGGCCTTCTCTCCATACCCTCTGATACAAGGGGGAACCGTTCATTGTGAATACGTGATGTGAAAACTGCAGTTTCTTTCTAATGCACCCATGGAAGTGTGAACTGAGGGCCAATGGTGAACGATTTCTCAGATGATGTTCTTCCCCTCCTGTGTTCACAGATATAAACTCGGCAATCTCCGCTTTCCTGTCAAACTGTGATGATTACCAGCTCTTACAGTTGACGAGGTTCTACCGGGACCGACTGGAGCAGGCGATTGAAGAGGGTGTGGATGGAGTTAGCCTCATGGTAATGGGCCCGGATCATTTCACTAGGGAAGAGTGTCACGTAAGTGGAACGGACGCGGATTGTGTGTTGCTTCTAAATTTAACACAGACCGAGAGAACCAATGTAAGGAAATATCCGGGGCCCTTGTGGATCAAACTCCACAAAGGAGTCTGGGGATGCAGCAACACTGAGCCTGTATTCCACCGACACCAGCTCACAGCACCAACACGTCACCGATTGTCCTGAATTCCCATGTTTAGCCACATTTGGGCACGTGACTTCCAGTGATATGACACCTCATGGTACTGCGAGCACAGATTGTATTAAGCTTGTCTTCCATCATGTTTCAAATACTTGGCCCAAAGGCCCTGACAAGGGGCTGTGTAGTCCCGGTGATTCCCGGCTTTTGGGCAGATTACATCATGCCTCGTGTTGCAGATGCCTTTTCCTCATGAGTATTTCACAGTTTCATAATGACAGCGGTGGGAAGGTTAACATTATTGAAGAATTATTAACAATACATACCTGGAAGCAGCTGCCGAGTTAAATAATGGTCCTTATGTATGACACCAAACTGTATGACCCCAAAAATACAAACCATACCTAACCATAACATTCCCCATGTGATTATTCCACTTCAAACAGGTTTCACTGCTGCTTGGCCCCCGACTCTCTCCCTGGGCACATGTCCCGTGGTCACTGGCTTCTCCTCACTACCGGTTCCCCAGCTGACACCAGACCCCTCATGTTTCACTGCTGCTTGGCCCCCGACTCTCTCCCTGGGCACATGTCCCGTGGTCACTGGCTTCTCCTCACTACCGGTTCCCCAGCTGATACCAGACCCCTCATGTTTCACTGCCTCACTGCTGCTTGGCCCCCGACTCTCTCCCTGGGCACATGTCCCGTGGTCACTGGCTTCTCCTCACTACCGGTTCCCCAGCTGATACCAGACCCCTCATTGACCCCAGTAGTGACGTGTGCTCTTCCTGTAGTTAATCAGCACTTACCCTGGGGAAGCTCAACACTGGCCCTGTGGGAGTCAGACCGTGCTGGGTCAGTCGGTGTCCAGGGTGGGTCATTGTCAGCCTGATGATTGCATGGTGACATTGATGCTGAGGGTCGTGTCTCGGAGTTGGCCCTTTTCTCCCGCTTGCTGCTTGCCTTTCTCTGCTCCTCAATATGTTCACCATTGGTCATTACAGAGTGTGACTGAGCTTGTAGAGACGGGAAAGCAAGCGGCCGGCTCCAAACTGCTCCTGAGTCTGGTGATGGAGAAGGGTTCTGGGGCACGAAGGGTGATGTGGGAATCCCTTGCGGAAATACGTCAAACACTACCGAAGCTGAGCAGAATATTGAAGGAGATACTGGCTCAAGGTACGGCAACATTAGACTATTAAACTTCAGCTGTAAATGCTGCTGATCTTACAATATTGAACAAAAAGGACCATACGTTAAGCCCAAGATAGACACAAAATGCTGGAGTAACTCAGCGGGACAGGCAGCGTCTCAGGATAGAAAGAATGGGTGACGTTTCATATTGAGACCCTTCTTCAGACTGAGTCAGGGGAGTGGGAGATAGAGATGAGGAAGTGTAAGGTGTGTAAACGGACAAAGAGGAAGGAGATGAATGAAATTGTACTATAGATCAGTGCTTGTTAAACTGGTGAATGGTTCACACAAGGGTGAATGAAGTTGTTTTGCGATGAATGAAACTAGAGGGGTGAATGACTTAATTTATTCAGCTCTTTATACACAAGGGAGAATAAGAGGAAAATCACCAAAAAACATGAGAATATTTAGTGGAGGGTGAATGAAATGTTGCGATAAAGACACACGGGTGAATGACACTGAACTAGTTTAAGAAGCACTGGAATAGATTATTGTTAGCTAGGAGAATGTAACAACAAAACAAACAGATAAAATGTAATCAAGGACAGTCGGACTGGTCGGAGAACTGTCAAGGTGTGAGGGATGGAGAGAGAGAGGGAAAGCAAGGCTTACTTGAAGTTAGAGAAGTCAATATTCATACCACTGGGGTGTAAGTTCTCAAGTTAATACATGAATCTGTTTAAACAGGTCAGGGCCAATTCGCCTACATGGACACGGTGGGGCAGGGTTTATCTGAAGTGCCCACTCACCTGAAAGGTAAGCGATGGGATGGGACTCACAAAGCCAGCCTGCCTGCCTCTCACTCTGAAACTGAATGTCTGCCTTCAGCTGCCTGATTAGAATCTGTCACAACTTGGGCGCTGGCTGGGCCTTCCTTGTTGGCTCTGGTGGATGGGGAACTATTGGTTTTTGTCACAATCCTCCCTCGATCATTTTGTGGAGTCTCCATGTTTAATCAGACTCCTCCACGGGGAATCCAGCGACGGACGGGCTGCCGTCTGTCAGTCAGCAAGTCACCGGATTCCACTCTCGGCAGCGTGGCCGGAGAATCCCGAGAATTCCCAAAACTTACTCGAATGAAGTTGGAAAAAATGGAAACAAATACTCTTTGAACAATATGGTCTCCATATACAGCAGGTAAGGATTAGATGGTTTTGCATTGCGGAGTTCTACAGCAGAACCCGGACTATTCATAACATTCGCTTGAAATAAGAGTTCCTGGGAATTCCAACTGCCAATGCGTTCAGACGATGGTTCCTGCCACGTACAGAGGAGGAATGTGATGGAGGTTTGTAGAGCCAACACTGGCTCAGCCTAGAGAAGGAAAGAGATTGTGTTCAATAGCACTGGCTCCATCCTGAGAACAGTAATCTATATGGATCGACGGGAGAACCTGCAGCAAGGTGGTAAAACATACATAAAGAAACTTTTGATAAACTAACAAAAATAAAACATACATAGACAATAGGTGCAGGAGGAGGCCATTCGGCCCTTCTAGCCAGCACCGCCATTCATTGTGATCATGGCTGATCGTCCCCAATCAATAACCCGTGCCTGCCTTCTCCCCATATCCCTTGACTCCTCCAGCCCCTAGAGCTCTATCTAACTCTCTCTTAAATCCATCCAGTGATTTGGCCTCCACTGCCCTCTGTGGCAGGGAATTCCACAAACTCACAACTCTCTGAGTGAAAAAGTTTGTTCTCACCTCTTAAATAGCTTCCGCTTTATGCTAAGACTGTGGAAGACTGAGGTGAGAAAAAACGTAAATGTTTTAAATTCATAAAACATCCCCAAATGATGGGTAAAAATGACTAAATAACATGGCTGAATGAGGGACTGTACCTGCACGCCAGGGAAAAGCCCGTGATCGCGGTCCGGAGCCCTGAATGGCAGTTTTAAGAAATTCTCCGGTGAATTATATTCAAAGGAATGCGGCGTCAGTAATACTTGAAGGTCAAAACACAATTATATTTACTGAGGAATGCATATCGGTGTATTGGTGACACATTGTATAACTACTTGTTAACTACTGGCAGTTAACAAGCGCTAACAGTAGTAGTTAACAAATCGTTTTTGTCTCAGAGGAAACAAGTGATAAACGACTACAATCTTTCTACAGTTCTCATTAAACCCAACCTTTTAAAAATTGTAAAATTCCAAAGTGATTTTGCTGCAACATGTTCCACATAACATGGGGAGGATTGTCCCCCACCTCTCAAAACATTGGGGGCCCCCGCCCCCCGTCCCCCCAGGATATACCGGTGTCGCAGAGTTGCTGCCTCACAGCGCCACAGACCCCAGCTCGATCCTAACTACGCCTGCTGTCTGTATGGAGTTTGTACCTTCTCCCCGTGACCACGTGGGTTTTCTCCGGGTGCGTCGGGTTCATCCCACATTCCCAAGACGTGCAGTTTGTATGTTAATTTGCTTCTGGCAAATTGTCCCGAGTGTGAAGAAAAGGAGTCGTGCAGGTGATGGATGATCAGCGTGGGATTGTTGGGCCAATGGCCTGTTTCCTCTAAACTAAAGTAAAACTCAATGAAACAAATCCAAGTGAAGCCCAACACTTGATTGTAATTGATCCCGTCCACTGTTACCCTCGGCAGTGTTTCCTAGTTCAGTTGATCAGTGAAGGCAAGTGCCCATATTCAGGCCCCGTAGCCACTACAGAGTAGGGTGTGGACTAGATGCTCGGTGAAACAATCTTCACTCTGTAATAAACAGCCAATGTAGCCTGAAGCAAACACATTCGCAGTTAGATGTGGGATGTTGAAATATTCCCGGCCATTGTTCATTTTCAACCTCCTAATTTTGATTTTTCAAAGGTTTAGTTAAAACATCCCCTACTAGTTTTGCTGAACACATGTTGGCTGTTCCACCTTGACCAGAATAGATACATACATGCTGTCTCTATGTCCACAGATGTTCAACGGAAACACAAGGAGACTCTGCGAGCACAGACTGAAACACTGAGCGTCAACACCATCCTGATGAACGAGAAGGTTAAGAATTTCCTGCTGGTTGATCGATACGCTGAGCTGACAATCATCTCCACTGTTCGAGATCGGACACTGGTGGAACATGAGCTGCTGGCAAGAGGCCGGGACCATGAGGAATGGCAAGAGAAACATCTGCGGAGAGAACTGGAGAAAATGCGGATTGATCAATTGTTCCAGGAAAGTTTCCACAAGAATATTCAGCGATTTTGGTCTGGGCATAAATCTGGGAGTTCGTCTGCCGTGGCCGGTGTCCCGGGGATCGGAAAAACAACACTGGTGCAAAAGATTGTTCATGACTGGGCCACGGGGAAAATATACCCACACTTCCAGTTTGTCTTCAGTTTCAAATTCCGGGATTTTAAACACAATTGACTGCAAAATAAACCTGAGGCAGCTAATTCTGCATCAGTAATCCATACTTTGGGAATATGCTAGGAGAGGTCTGGAAGAACCCAGAGGGATTGCTGTTTTATATTCGACGGTCTGGATGAATTCAAGGCAGAATTATTTTGCTGACAGTCGGAGAGACACAGAACCTCAGCACCAGTGCCCAGATCCTGAATCCCGTGTGACGTGTCTGACATTGTGTACAGTTTAATCCAGCACAAGCTGCTCCCAGGGTGTTCAGTGCTAGTGACCACCCGCCCCACTGCGTTACATTTACTGGAAAAGGCAGAGATCATGTCCGGCTGAAATCCTGGGATTTGATGGTGAGGAACGGAAGGAATATTTCACCAGGTATTTTGAAGATCAGTCGGTGGCAACAGCTGTTTTCAAACACGTGAAGGAGAACGAGATCCTGTACACCATGAGCTACAACCCCTCCTACTGCTGGATCCTCGGCCTGACACTGGCCCCTTCTTCACACAAACACACCGGGACCCGCAGCGAGTTCCCAAGACCATCACCCAACTATATTGCTACTTTATTCACCACATCCTGAAAAACCACGGCCGTGAGATTGAGAGCCTCCGTGAGGTGTTACTGAGGCTTGGTCAGATGGCCTTCACTGGAGTGGCTGAGAAGAAGATTGTGTTCACAGATGGAGATTTGATCAAATACAATCTGCAGCCTTCCCAGTTCCTGTCCGGGTTCCTGATGGAACTTTTGGAGAGAGAGGATTCAGCCCGGAGCGTGGTGTACACCTTCCCGCACCTCACCATCCAAGAGTTTGTAGCCGCACTCGCACAATTCCTGACTGTAGATCCCGGGAATATCGTGAAATTCCTGTCTGAAGCCCACAGCACGACAGACGGGCGATTTGAAGTATTTCTCCGTTTTGTCGCTGGTCTCCCACGGGCAGCTCGGATCCTGGAGGAGTTTCTGGGTCCATTTCCTAATGAAAAACAATCCTGCCGAGTGATTGACTGGGTGAAGGTGGAGGTTTCAACGTCAGATTGGAAATGCAGGGAGTGAGTATGGTAAAAGGAGGCTCCTGAACACGCTGCACTACCTGTTTGAGTCTCAGAATCCTGCACTGGCTCAGCAGACACTGGGATCTGTGGAAACACTTTCATTCCGTGGGACAGACTGACCCCGATTGACTGTGCGTCCTGTCTCATGTCATCAGGCTCTGTGATACAATCAAACACCTCGATCTGTGGAGCTGCCGCATTCAGTGTGAAGGTCTCCAGCGGCTGGGACCGGCTCTGCACAAGTGTCAGGGCTTGAGGTAACTGTCCGTTTGACACTAACACTTGAACTGTAAACTTGTTTTCACTAGTTTGTTATTCCATCCAGCACCCCTTCTATGGGGCCGAGCGAGCGGCCGTCACTGTGCACGGGGGGGGTGGAACCCCTCCTATTTTGTGTGTCCCCCCCCCCCCTGGGGTCACCAACCAGTCGTCCCCCCCCCCCCCCCGGGTCACGCGTGTGACTCACAACCACAGGGAAACGAGTTCACGTGGTTGAACCGCGTTCTCTACTAATTGGCCGAGGCGCTTCCATTAATATCCGTTTGGGAGAAGTTGTCTATCTCAGCCTCGCCGGGGTTTGTATCCGTCTGTTTCTTACTCTGTCTGTTTGTGTTTAGACTGGGATTCAACAACCTGGGAGATTCCGGAGTGAAACTGGTGTCTGCGGCTCTGAGGAACCCGGACTGTAAAATACAGGCACTGTGGTAAGTCCCAGACTGTGAGAGATTGTGTTTACACTCACTGGGTGTCTGACACTGAACATTAATATGATCAGTAATTGTGTCACTGATAAACACTGGGGATTTGCACCGTCTCCTGTCTCTCTGTGGCCCTCACCCTCACTCTCTCTCATCTCCAGGCTGGACAGTGTCGGTCTCACAGATTCTGGAGCCGAGGATCTCGTCTCCGCTCTCAGTACAAACCACACGGTGACGGAGCTGAACCTGAGTGGTAATAAACTGGGAGATTCCGGAGTGAAACTGGTGTCTGCGGCTCTGAGGAACCCGGACTGTAAAATACAGAGACTGGGGTAAGTCCCAGACTGTGAGAGATTGTGTTTACACTCACTGGGTGTCTGACACTGAACATTAATATGTTTAAGAAGGAACAGCAGATGCTGGAAAAATCGAAGGTAGACAAAAATGCTGGAGAAACTCAGCGGGTGAGGCAGCATCTATAGAGTGAAGGAATAGGTGACGTTTCGCGTCGAGACCCTTCTTCAGACTGATGTCGGGGGGGGGGGGGGGGGGAAGAAAGGAAGAGGCGGAGACAGTGGGCTGTGGGAGAGCTGGGAAGGGGAGGGGAAAGAGGGAGAGAGCAGGGACTACCTGAAATTGGAGAAGTCAATGTTCATACCGCTGGGGTGTAAACTACCCAAGCGAAATATGAGGTGGTGGCTCCCTCCATTTACGGTGGGCCTCACTCTGGCATGGAGGAGGCCCAGGACAGAAAGGTGGATTGGGAATGGGAGGGGAGTTGAAGTGCTGCCACCGGGAGATCAGTTAATTTCGGACCAGCCCAAACTGCTGACCTTCTGCAGTCGACAAAAACCTTGACCTCCCTTCCCCGATGGTACTTGAGCTCTTTGACAGCTCCCTAGCATCCTCAAACGCTGAGGATCTGCAAATCCTTTTACAGATTTGAATGGCCATACAGACACTCCTGTCCTCGATCACAGGAGGTCTTGGAGACAGCAAGCGGGAGAGTCCTTTACGGAAACCTCCCCCCTTGACTCCCTGGATCCTAGGGGACCCCAAGCAAGGAGTCGTTTCCAGGTGACCTGGCAGAGTTCAAAATCCTGCACCTCCTCCTTGGAAGAACCGACTCATGCTATCGCATCCACACCCTCCGCTGCTTCCTAGATGGTTCACACCTGAACTTTGCTCTCCATCAGGACTCTACAATCGGTGAGACCAAGTTTCGTAGGCTTGGCGATCGCTTCGCCCAACACCTCCGCTCGGTCCGCAATAACCAACCAGGGTGATAAGAGCTCCCGGTGGCTCACACTTCAACTCCCCCTCCCATTCCCAATCCCACCTTTCTTCATTGTCGAGAAGGACGGGTGGGGCCACAATCTCCCCTCCATGGCCAAGCGGAGTGAGGACCACCGTAAATTGGAGGAGGCTGGCGCAGTGCACCTCCATATTTCCGCTTGGGTATTTTACACCCCAGCGGTATGAACACTGACTTCTCCAATTTCAGTATCATCCCTGCTCTCTCCCTCTTTTCCCCTCCCCTTCCCAGCTCTGCCAGAGCTCTGGACTGTCTCCCACCTCTTCCTTTCCTTTTCTTTTTTTTCTTCCCCCCTTTTTCCCCCCCCCCCCCCCCCCCCCCCCCCCCCCCCCTCACCCCCCACATCAGGTCTGAAGAAGGGTCTCGACCCGAAACGTCACATATTTCTTTGCTCCATAGATGCTGCACCTGCTGAGTTTCTCCAGCATCTTTGTCTACCGTGAACATTAATATGATCAGTAATTGTGTCACTGATAAACACTGGGGATTTGCACCGTCTCCTGTCTCTCTGTGTCCCTCACCCTCACTCTCTCTCATCTCCAGCCTGGACGATGTCGGTCTCACAGATTCTGGAGCCGAGGATCTCGTCTCCGCTCTCAGTACAAACCACACGGTGACGGAGCTGGACCTGAGTGGGAATAAACTGGGAGATTCCGGAGTGAAACTGGTGTCTGCGGCTCTGAGGAACCCGGACTGTAAAATACAGACACTGGGGTAAGTCCCAGACTGTGAGAGATTGTGTTTACACTCACTGGGTGTCTGACACTGAACATTAATATGATCAGTAATTGTGTCACTGATAAACACTGGGGATTTGCACCGTCTCCTGTCTCTCTGTGTCCCTCACCCTCACTCTCTCTCATCTCCAGGCTGAACAGTGTCGGTCTCACAGATTCTGGAGCCGAGGATCTCGTCTCCGCTCTCAGTACAAACCCATCACTGACGGAGCTGGACCTGGCAGACAACTCCCTCACAGACCGATGTGTCCCCGCTCTCCGCCGCCTCATACTGAACCACCCGAGTCTGGAGCGGATCTGGTGAGTGTTTGTGTTAATGTTTAATGTGATAAAATATCAGGGGATCCATCCATCCGCGGGCTTCTATCTCCTGTGGGTTTGTTCTGTAAGTGTTGTTGAAATATTAACCCCAGTCCCTGTTATTGACACTGTTGTTTCATCTGTTTATTTCCTCTTTATTCCTCGACTTGTTTCAGGCTGGTGGGGAATAAGTTCAGTGCAGACGGACGGAACCAGCTGAAGAGTCTGCAGGGAACCAGACGCAGACTCAGTGTGGGCCCTGTGAACATCTCGGGGTGTGAACGTCACCGCCCGCCCTGGGGACCGGAATATTGTTGGCCGATTTCCCCCCCCCCCCCCGCCCCTCCTCTTTAAACGGCCGCCCTCCCCCCTCCCCTAAACCCGCTCCCCCCCTGCCCCTTTATACCCCCCCCTCCTGCTCCCCCCCCCCCTCCTGCTCCCCCCCTCCCGCTCCCCCCCTCGCTCCCCTCTGAATATAGCCACCCTCAACCTTCTGTGGCAGAGGAATTAATTCCACAGATTCACCACTCTCTGGAAAAATGTATCCCCATCCTGAAACTGTTCCCCAACATCGGGGGGGTATTGTTAATAAAGACATTTGTATCTGGTAACTCACCCTATAAGCTGGTGTGTGACATTATAATATGGTGGTGTAACCTTTAGCTGTGGCTGGGGAAATAAGGTTGTGAAATACAGTTGAGTTAGAGTGACAGCTGGGAGATTCGAGTGATAGTTGGAATGTAAGGGTGGCAACAGAAGGGGAGATATGAGGGGAGGTGTAAGCATCTAGATAAGTTAGATAAGACTGAACCAAGGTCAGAAGTTAATGGTGGCGAGACAGAGAATGTCAGAATAGAAGATGGCTTGATGCGAGAGGAGTATGGAGCATAGAAACATAGACAATAGGGGCAGGAGAGGCCATTCGGCCCTTCGAGCCAGCACCGCCATTCAATGTGATCATGGCTGATCGTCCCCTATCAATAACCCGTGCCTGCCTTCTCCCCACATCCCTTGACTCCACCAGCCCCTAGAGCTCTATCTAACTCTCTCTTAAATCCATCCAGTGACTTGGCCTCCACCGCCCTCTGTGGCAGGGAATCCCACAGATTCACAACTCTCTGGGTGAAAAAGTTTCTCCTCATCTCAGTCCCAAATGGCCACAGATTCACAACTCTCTGGGTGGAAGAGTTTCTCCTCATCTCAGTCTGAAATGACCTCCCCTTTATTCTAAGACTGTGGCCCCTGGTTCTGGACTCGCCCGACATTGGGAACATTTTTCCTGCATCTAGCTTGTCCAGTCCTTTTATAATTTTATATGTTTCTGTAAGATCCCCCCTCATCCTTCTAAACTCCAGTGAATACAAGCCTAGTCTTTTCAATCTTTCCTCATATGACAGTCCCGCCATCCCAGGGATCAATCTGGTGAACCTACGCTGCACTGCCTCAATCACAAGGATGTCCTTCCTCAAATTAGGAGACCAAATCTGCACACAATACTCCAGATGTGGTCTCACCAGTGCCCTATACAACTGCAGAAGGACCTCTTTGCTCCTATACTCAACTCCTCTTGTTATGAAGGCCAACAGGCCAAAACTGCACACAATACTCCAGATGTGGTCTCACCAGGGCCCTGTACAACTGCAGAAGGACCTATTTGCTCCTATACTCAACTCCTCTTGTTATGAAGGCCAACAGGATTGATGTGAGAGGGGTATGGAGCATGCAAGATAAGGTAGAGGAGATATGGCTGCAAAACTGTAATAAAAAGCAGCCTGTTGTTAATAATTATGATATAGTTGGGATCTGGGACACGGAGACATGGCTCCAGGCTCCAGGGTGACCAAGGGCTGTAGCCTGGAACAATCCATGGATATTCAATATTCAGGAAGACAGACAGAGAGGAAAAGGAGTAGGCGTTGCAGGTTAAGCGGAGATTAACCCGCAACGCAATAGAAAGGAATTGACAATTTACCCTTGGAGGATGTATGTGGAATCGATATGGGTGGAGCTGCCGAACACACTAAGGGTGCAGAAAACGCTAGTGGGTGTTGTGTCAGGCATCTTAACATTAGTAAGATGGAGTTGGGGATGGCATCAAACAGAAAATAGAAATGGGCAACGAAGGTAAAACCGTTATAATGGGTGACTTTCAATCTACATATAGATTGGGTGGAATGAATCAAATTGGGGCAGGGGTGCTGAGGAGAGGATTTTTTGAATGTATCGCGGATAGTTTTCTAAACCAACATGTAAAGGAACCAACGAGAGAGCAGGCCCCCCCCCTCCTTTTTATTCTAGACTGGATGTTTGAGTAATTAGGGAAGGTTTAAGTAGCACCTTGACATTTGTACGTGGCCCCTTGGGCAAGAGTTGACCATTAATATGGAGAGTATTCTTCATTAGGATGGGAGAGTGACATTGTTAATTCATAGAAACCACGGGTCCTGAACTTAAAGAAAGGTAACTTTGAGGGTATGGCGACGTTGAATTGGTCCAAGATGGACTGGCAATGCAATTATCTTGATTCTTGAGGGTTGACAGTGATATGCAATGGAAGGGGAAAATGGAGTATAAAGAAAACAAAGAAAAACTGGCAGGAAATGACTGCAAAAGTTTTAAAATTATCGATATGTGAACGCAAAAGATAATTGTTAAAACAAATGTTGATCCCTTGCAGTCAGAAACAGGTGAATTGTAACATCATGGGAACAAGATCTACTTTGGTTCTGTGTTCAGGGGTTCTCGGTATCAAAGAGATGAGAAGGATGAAAATGAGTGAAAATCCAGTGTAGCCGGATAATGGTGTTAGGTAAATGAATGGATTAAAGGCCCGATAACTCCCCAGGCAGATACGCTGCATCCCAGGTGTTACTTAAGGAAGTAGCCCTCGCCAGAAATAGCAAGATGCCTTAGTGATATTGTTTCAAAACTCTTTAGATTCAGTAGTTCCCCTGAGATGGATGGGTAGGTGTAAGCTAAAACCCCCTCTTTTAAAAAGGGAGGAGAGAGAGAAACGGGACAATTACAGACCAGTTAGTCTAACATCGGTAGTGGGAAAACTTCTAGAGTTCAATTATTAAAGATTGGGATAGCAGCGCATTTGGAAAGTGTGTGAAATCATTGACAAAGTCAGTATGGATTTACAGGGTAATCATCGCTGAGACGAATCTTATTGACTTTTTGAGGGAAAATGTAACTTATAGAGTGGATAATGGGAAAAGCAGTGGAGTGGTTATATCTGGACTTTCAGAAGATTTCGACCAAGTCCCACACAAGAGATTAGTATACCAAAAATACAACGGTATTGGTGGTTCAGTATGGATGGTGAATAGAGAACTGGCTGGCAGACAAGGAAGCAAAGAGTAGGAGTTGAACGGGTCCTTTTCAATGGAATGGCAGACAGTTGACTTAGAGGTGGTGCCGCAAGGCTCATGCTGGAACCAACAGCACTATTTACAATAACATTAAATGATTTGGACCAGGGAATTAAATGCAACATCTCGAAGTTTGCGTGATGACACACAAGCGGGGGGGTAGTGTTAGCTGTGAGGAGGATGCTAGTAGGCTGCAGGATGACTTGGATAGACGGGTGAGTGGGCAAATAGCATGGCAATGCAGTATAATGTGGATAAATGTGGAGGTTATCCACTTTGGTGCAAAAACAGGAAGGAAGTGAAGAAGACTATTATTTTGAATGGTGGCCCAATTAGGAAAAGGGAGATGCAGCGAGACCTGGGTGTCATGGTACACAGTCATGAAAGTAGGCATGCAGGCAGCAGGCTGTGAAGAAAAGCGAATGGTATGTTGGCGATTCATAGGCAAAAAGGGGATTTGAGTACAAAGCATGCAGGGATGTTTTTCTACTCCCTGTTTCCTCCGTGCTGTAATTTGTTTTTGGTTATATTGTCGGCACGGACTGGAAGGGCAGAGAGGGGCCTGTTCCGTGGCTGTAAAATTGTTATATGGTTTTAGACTGCAGTATTTTACAGGGTCTTGGTGAGTCACACCTGGAGTTAGCGTACAGTTTTGGTCTCCTAATACTGAGGAAAGACATTCTTGCCATAGAGGGAGATACGGAGAAGGGTTCACATAACTGATTCCTTTCCTGGGCGATGGCACGACTCCATATGAAAAAGACCTGGATAACCACGGCTGTACTTCGCTGGAATTTAGAAGATTGAAGGGGTGATCTCATTAGATACTTACCAAAAATATTTAAGGGTTGGACAGGCAAGATAGCAGGGAAGATTTGTTCCCATTTGATGTTGGTAAGTCGCAGACAAGGGTCCCAGTTTATAAGGATAAGGTGGGTCTTTTTTAGGACCCGAGATGAGAAATCGTTTTTCACACAGAGAGTGGTGAATCTGTGGAAATTCTCTGCCAAGAAGGTAGTATGATGCCAGTTCGCATGGCGCCATAATTTAAAGGGAGTTGGATGTGGCCCTTGTGGCTGAAAGGATCAGAGGTATGGAGAGAAGGCAGTAACCAGGATACTGGAGTGATGAACAGCCATGATCATATTGAATGGCGGTGCAGGCTCGAAGGGCCGAATGCCTGCTCCTGCAACCTAATTTTTTCTATGTTTCGTATGTTGTTGTGATCTTGGGAACTGTCCGAGAAAACGGATAGCGGGCGGTGTGTCTCACTGAGTTTTTTCCAGCCGAGTTTGGCAAATAAAGGCTTTTTCGTCATCTTGGAGAATTCTTCTGTGTCATCTTATCCAACTGTGAATTCTTTTACTTTAACCCACGACACAACCACGTTAAAGCCAGCAGGCCGCGGTCCGGAGTGTTTCTCTTGCTCTGCTGGCTCCTCCTGTCCGTGCTAAATGATGACCGCGCGGGGGAGTGGGGGGGGAGGGGAAAATGGCGACCGGAGAAAAAGACGCATCTTCTTTCTCCGTCCAATGAGTGACTGGAAAACGGTTTCCCCCCCCATTTCCCCCCCTTTTAATGGGTCACCAACATGGCTGCCAGTACCTAACAATGGCCGGCCCTGGGCTTCACCTCCCATTGACATTCAATGGAAGGGGCCTTGACCAAAGATTGAGTTCATAGGACAAAGAGGTCCTTCTGCAGTATGTACAGGGCCCGGTGGAGACCACACCTGGGAACCACAACCTGGCCTGATTGCGTACAGTTTTGGCCTGTTGGCCTTCATAACAAGAGGAGTTGAGTCTAAGGAGGCAAAGAGGTCCTTCTGCAGTTGAACAGGGTCTTGGTGAGACCACTACCTGGAGTATTCTTGCTGCAGTTTTTGGCCTGTTGCACATAACAAGAGGATTTTAAGTATGGACCAAAAGAGGTCCCTTCTGTCTGCAGTTGTACAAGGGCTCCTGATTAGACCAATACCTGGAGTATTCATGTACAGTTTTGGCCTGTTGCCTTCATAACAAGAGGAGTTGAGTCTAGGAGCAGGGAGTTCTACTGCAGTTTGTACAGGGCTCTGTTGAGACCAACACCTGGAGTGTTTGATGCAGTTTTGGTGTTGGCCTTCATAACAAGAGGACTTGAGTCTAGGAGCAAAGAGGTCCTTCTGTATTGTACAGGGCTCTGTGAGAACCAGACTTTACCTGGATATTGCTCTACATTTTGGGCCTGTTGGCCTTCATAACAAGTAGGAGTTGAGTATGGGACCAATAGGTCCTTGAGCAGTCCTTGTGCAGTTGTACAGGATCTGGTGAGACCTGCTGGAGAAACTCAGCAGGTGCGGCATCCTATGGAGGGAGGAATAGGTGAAGTTTCATGGCTGAGACCCATCTCTTCGACTGATGCGGGGGTGGGGGGGGTGGGTGGTGGGGGGCGGGAAGAAGAAAGTAAGAATCGGAGACAGTGGGCTGTGGAGAGCTGTAAGGAAGAGGGGGAAAGAAGGGAGAGAGAGTTGGATAGAGCTCTAGGGGCTGTGGAGTCGAGGATCGAATGTGGGGAGGAAGGCAGGCATGGGTTATTGATAGTGGACGATCAGCCATGATCATAGATGAATGGCGGTGCTGGCGTCGAAGGGCCGAATGGCCTCCTCCTGCCCCTATTGTCTATGTTTCTATGGCCTGCATCCAATGGAGAGGGAAAATAGATAGAGAAGGAAGATAATGAGAGAACAAAAATGAAGCTTGCCAGTAGCTAAGAAAAAACTAGAGGGGAGAGGCGAACTGTACACAAAACTGTCCCTTCCATCCTCTCCCTCCCCGTCCCCAGCGCACTCTCCCTCCCCTCCCCATCTGTCTCTCCTTTCTCTGCCCTCCCCTATCTTATCTCCTTTCCCATCTCTTCTCTCTCTACTCCTCCTCTCTCGCTCCCGACTTGTGGGCGGAAGTAAGTGCGGCGCTGCGTTGGGCAGCTGCCGGGCTCACCCCCTGCAGCTCCGTCATGTTTTTAGTTAGAATTTTGGCTTATTAGGTTGAGTTTGTGAGGGGGAGGTGGGAGAAACAAGGTTTTAGTCTCTTCCCTTCGGGGGGATGCGACCTTTTCTTGTTGTGTCCCCCGTCACACCCCGTCGCGCTCCGTCTGTGCTGAGGCCTAATGGCGGAGCTGGCGGCCTCGGGAGGCTGTGGCGAGCGTTCAGAGCTCCAGCGTTACAGAGGCAGCAGCGGGCCAATTCTTCAGAGCTCTGGTGCTCCAATGGCATTTCCAGCGTCCCGGCAAGCGGCAGCCTCGAGCTGTGGCGAGCGTTCAGAGCCAGCGTTCCAGAGACGGCTGCGGCCGCAAGCTTGCAGAGCTCTGGTGCTCCAGCGATGCTCCAGCGGCCGGCCCCTAGGCTTCAGAGCTCCGGCGGGGCTCCAGTGGCTTCCAGCGGTGCTCCAGTGCGGCGGCCCGGGATCTTCAGAGCTGCGGGGCTCCAGCGTTCCAGCGGTCCCTTCTCAGAGCTCCGGCCCAGCTCCAGCAGCCCCAGCTGTGCTCCAGTGGCGGCCCAGCTATCAGAGCTGCAGGGCTCCAGCGTTCCGCGGGCCGGCTTCAGAGCTGCGGGGCTCCAGCGGCGCTCCAGCGGCGGCCCGGCTCAGAGCTGCGGCGCCTTCCAGTTCCCAAGCGGCGACCCTGATTCAGAGCTGTGGCGGTGTTTCCAGCGTTCCAGCGACGCGGAGAAGGCAGCCCGGTTCGGAGGCCCGGCCGGCGGGCCTATTGGACGATAACATCGGAGGCCTGGATCTCCTCAGCGCAGAGGGAGAACAAGTCTGGAAAAAAGACAAAGACTTTAAGACTTTTGCCTTCCACCACAGTGAGGAGGTGCCCTGGTGGAACATCACTGTGGTGTTGATGTAAAAATAATGTGTCATTTGTGAGTTTTGTTTTTTCTATTATATGTTATAACTGCAAGGTAACAAAATTTCATTCAGACTGAAAGGTCTGAATGACAATAAAGGAATTAATCTAATCTAAACTAATCTCTTTCCCAAATCCCTTTTCTCTCCCCCCTCTCTCTCTCTCACCCCCCCTCCATCTATCCTAGAGGGAGAGGAGAAGAGAAAAAAAAAAGGCCCCCCCCCTCCTTGCCAATTGCAGTTTCTACTTTTGCCCCTGTGAGATACGCTTTGTGGTGGCTCACAATCACTGCTCAAGACCAAATCGTTTGGAAGCAAGATTCTTTATTTCTCGAGTCTGCAGACCGGTGTGCCTCTCCAAGTCGAGACACACCGAAGTCAGAGAAGTCATCCCCCTTTATACACACAGTATTTTACATTTCAACCTCCCCTCCGACCCGTTCGTCCAATCAGGGTGTCTGAGGTGCACAATCTGTATGTACCTCCCCCCAATTACCTCCCATGAACATACATCGCATGTCCATACATGTTCATGGTAATGAGCAGTTATCTTGACCAGTGGTTGTGTTGTAATATTCATTTATTCTAATTAAGCATTCCTCAGTTGCTCCAATGGCCTACCCAGTTTCTACTCACCTCCCAAGTTAAACCCTCTGCAGATTCTCCTATATCAGTACTAAAGCTATCATATTGACATGTTTCCCATCAATCACTCCATTCCACTGATGGGGATCTCTCACATCACTGAGCCCTTCTACCCGCTATATACAATTCTATCTCCATCTTGCTCAAGGAATAGTCTGGTAACTTTTATGACATAGCTGTGTCAGAACCCACTCCCTGTCCCTATCATTTGAATCCTCTTTAAAAGCTCCTAACTATAATGGGGTTTAATCACTTTACCCATCACACACCCCCCTCCCCTCTCTCTCCTTTTCAATCTCTCTCACTTCCTTTACCCTCCTCTCTCTACTCCATCTCTCTCTCTCCCCCAACTGCTCTCTCCCGCTCAAGAAGGAGAGAGAGAGATAGGGAAGGGGAGATACAGAATATGAGGAGAGAAAAGCAACATCCACCCATTGCACACTCTACTTTGTGCTCTCCCTCTTCTTCTCCTCTCTGTATCTCTCTTGCTCCCTCCTCTCTCCTCACCCCTATCTTTCTCTTCCTCTCCCCTTCTCTCTCTCACCCATCATAGAAGGGATAAAAAAAAATAAAAAGAAGAGAGAAAATCTCCTTGTAATTGCAACTCATCTTCTACTTTGGCCCCGCACTCCTCTCTCACTCTCAACAAATATTGTCACATTCTCTCTCTCGCTCGCTCCCCACTCTATCTCTCTCTCTCGATCTGCTCAAAAAATTGTCACAATTTTCTCCTCGTCCCCCCCCCCTCTCTCTCTCTCTCTCTCTCTCTCATCTCAAAAAGATTGTCCACATTCTCTCTTCCCCCTCTCTATCTCTCTCTCTCTCACTTCCTCTCCTCTCCCCTTATCCCCTTCTCACCTCTTTCATCCTCATCCCCCTCGTCCCTCACTCTATCCCCTTATCCCCTACTCTCATATCCCCTCCACCACTCTCACACGCCCGGAGCGAGTAGTAATAGCAGTTTGGGGTGCCGCCCTGTGAGCGAAGTGTACGTACATTTGTGGGGGTGGGGAGCAGCGTGTAATACCCGTTTGGAGGGGGGTGGGGGTTGGGGGATGTGCGCTCGTACGAACAGTTGGCGCTGGACGGGAGCGAGCAGGGAGAGAAAGGGGGGAATAGGAGAAGATGGAGGGGAGAGGAGAAGGGGGAGGGGGGAGGGGGTAGAGGAGAGGGGGGGGAGCGGGAGAGGAGAGGGGTGCAGAGTAGGAGGGCCGGAGTGGGTATATAGGGGATACAGCGCGTCCACCGTTGGTCGCCTGTAATCTGTATCTTTGCCTATAATCACCACCACTGGTTGTCACAAACGTAAACCCTCCCCCCACTGGTTTGACAATTAATTACCTTCAACCAATATAAGCCCCATTCACCTGCACCACCCTTGGTACGTCTATGTAATGTGGAGGACACCGAGATCTTGTAGAAAACCCACCGCAGGTCCCGGGGAGAACGTGCCAACTTCCAGTACAGACAGCACCGCCTTTTTCGGGAATGGAACCCGGGTCTCCGCGCTGCATTTTCTTGTAATGGCAGCAGCTCTAACTAACTCCCAACCGCTGCCTCCACCGGGAATCCCCCGGGAGAGGTATCTTGTGGCCGTTTGTCAACCGGGCACCCCCCGGGGTGGGGTCCCCCCCGCTCACAGTGAAAGAGAAAGTTTCCTGCGGTCTGCAGCCGCCTGGTGACGCCCCCCGATTTTATTGCATCACCCGGGCGACAGAGGGTCTGTCGTGGGGGAGCAGCATAAATGAGAGCCAGTCGGGCCCAATCAAGTTCTACTCCGCAATTCAATCATTGGTTACAACACAAAATGCTGGAGTAACTCAGCGGTGACAGGCAGTTTCTTCTGGAGAGAAGGAAATGGGTGACGTTTCATGTCGGAGACCCTTCTACCTTCTGGTTACAGATAAGGTAATACGAGATGATATAGATCGATGAATAGTTTTTTCTTAGAATCCAATCAAATCTCCTCTCAACCCCATTCTTCTCTCTGTCCTTCTCTTGCCACCCATAGCCTCAGACACCCGAAACGAATGAAGAACTCAATCTCCGCCTTAAAAATACCTAATGACAGACGGCCTGCGGCCAATGAATCCCACAGATTTCACACACCCTCAGCTGAAGAAACTCCATCATCCTCCAATCTAAAGGTACATCCTTTAATATCTGATGCTGTGCCCTCTGGTCCTAGACTCTCCCACTGGTGTAAATCATCTCTCCACATCCACTCTGTCCAGCTATCACTATTTGATGGATGTGAGGGTGCAGGGAAGCTTCATAGGATGGGGTGGGGTTTTGTAGTGGTTGCAGAGGGGGTTTGGGAGAGAGGGTTCGGAAGGGATGTGCAGATGCGCCAAGTGTGAACAGAGGGATTGGGGAAGGGGGGGTGGGATGTGGAGGGTGTATAGAGGGTTCAATCGGATCGGGTGGGAATGGGTGTGGAGAGGGTTCAGGAGGGCTGGGGATGTGTGGGAGGGGTGAAGAGAGGTTCAGGAGGGTGGGGGATGCGTTGTGTGGTTGTAGAGAGAGTTCAGGAGGGTGGGGATGGGTTTGGATCGTGTGGAGAGGGTTCAGAGGGTGAGGATCGGGGTGTGAGAGGGTTAGAGGTGGGGATGGTGTGAGGGTGAAGAGAGGTTCATGAGGAGGGTGGGGATGCGTTGTGGTGGTTGTGTAAGAGAGAGTTCAGGAGGGTGGGGATGGGTGTTGTGGAGCGTGTGGAGAGTGTTCATGAGGGTGGGATGGGGTATGAGCGTGTGGAGAGGGCTCGGCAGGGTGGGGACAGGGTGGGTGGTGTAGATGATAATGTGTGTACACCTTTAATTGATTAGTAAACGATGTTCCCATAGCTAACCCACTCCCCCCCCATCAGTTAGTATAATTGCAACCCACATCGACCCCGTAGCTCTCTCTTTAGTGATCGTGACAGGGACCACGATACAGCCAGGGGGCTATGTATAACGTGTGCTTAATAAAGTATGAAGACTTTACGGAGTTGTGTACCACTCTGGCATGGTCAGAAGTGGTTATTCCTGGTCTCTGATCTATCGTGTTTATTTTCTTAGTCCCAGTACCCCTCCCTGTGCCAGTTGATGGCTTTGCCTGTCGTAAAAACCTGACATCCTGGTCTTTGTATTGCAGACATCTCTCATCGCTGGAGTGTGTTCCGACGGGTCTTTGAGCATTATGGTTGCAAATCGCCCACCCTGCTGTGGACCCCGGCTGTCAAGGCTTCCCTGCTGCTTAACCTGGCTCGGTCCGAGGCGCTCGAGCGTTCGGAGTCGTTCGTCTATGGACATTGGTGAAAGGATTATCCACGGACCCCGATTGCCTGATTGCTAAATTTACGGCGATGTGTGACCTTCCCACTAAACACATTCTTGTAGAGCGTTTACAAACTGTTCTCCAGGACGCAGAACCCTGGGGAGTCTATTGACAATTTTGTGGCCGCGCTGCGACAGCTGGCTCGCCGAGGTGGACCTGCATGTCCTGACCCCCGATACTTTGACCCGTGACATTTTAGTCTTTGGTCTGCGGGATGATAAGCTGCGCTCTGAGCTGCTGCGGTAAGCCTGATTCTGTACATTACATGAGGCCGCTGCATGCCTCTCGTTTAGCTGAGGCTGTCTCCTCGCTGTACTGACCCTTTTGGTCCACACAGCCAGTATCGATCCGGTCACAGTTCAATGCTCCCGGGCGAAATGAGGGCAATGACCACTGCAGGGCTTCAGGACAGCCTATATCGTATGGCCAAATTGTAACTTCTGTTCACACAACGTTTTTTATGTCAGTGCCGCCGAGGTTGGGGAAAAACCTGCAATTTCTTGCAACATGGCCCCAACCACTTTTCGGTTGGTATGCTGTTTCCCAGTGGGAACCCTGCAAGCCACAGCTACGACGCCTGCCGTCTCGCGCTACCTGACACGTGATTGTGATTCTGCGTCTAGTTCCATATCCAGCATGATGTGATATTCCCCCGTGACCCCATGACTCTTCTCAGAGCGAGCTGCTGAGTGTGTTTATCCTTGCGAGGTGCAGCTGCTTGGAAACTGGATAAAGGACCGACCGTCCGAGTCACGGTGTATGGCATGGCCTTCTATGCCAAGGTCGACACCGGGGGCAGTTGCCAATGTCTATAGTCAACAAGCCTGTTCAGGAAGATAACGAAATAATGAGCCTGTTTCCACAGACCCCCCACCCCTGTGTGTGTTGTTTGCGTGCCGTATGGGTGGTGGCGTGCTTTTCTGTGGGTGGAGGGCCATTCTCGACTGCAAGTGGCTGCGACACTGGCCCTCTCTCTTTTTCCTGCTGAGACGCGTAAATGTGACCCCTCCTGCTCGGCGTGGAGGCCTTGCATGGACCTTGGATTGGTGAGCTTTCCACAGTGATGTCCACCTGGGGTAGAGGCACCCCTGAACCCGCTGGCCGAATTCCCGGACCGGTTCGACTCGAAAGCTGGGGGAAAGTTGCCCTGCAGCTACAGGATCGCCCTCAATCCCGAACATCACGCCAGTCGGTCCGTCCCCGGCACCGCGTGAGGTCCTTTGCCAGGAGGGGCAAGGTTCGAGTCTGCTCTTCGCGAGATGGTGGCCCACGGGCATCTGAAGCCCAGTAACGGGACTCCACCCGGTGGGTTTCTACTATGGTTGTCGCTGCGAAGAAAGACAAGAGAGAAATACGATCTGCTTCAACCCAAGGACTTGAACTTGGCCAGCAGGCGCCCCGCATCATACCATGCGGACGGTGGAGGATGTCAGATGCACAGGTCGGCACCTGCCACAGGTTCTCGGTTCTTGATGCCAAGGTTCGTTCTCCCTCCGGTCCCCCCAGGCAGAAGATACATATAGACGAGCGTTCTCGCACAGTCCTGACAACCTTCAGCACGCCCTTCGGACAGGTATCGCTTCCTCCGCAGCCGTTTGGGATCAAATCTGCCAGGAGGGTGTTCCAAAGGACCATGGAACAATCGGTTTTGCTGGACTTCCATGTGCCATCATTTGTCGGATGACATCTGGTTTATGGGAAGAATGCCGCTGTGCACGACCGCCTCCTTCGCCAGGGTGCTGCAGGCGGGCCAGGGAGGTCAAACTGAAGCTCAACCCGAAAAAAGTGCCGATTCCGGGTCCCTGAGGTCTCCCTAAGTGGGGCATGTCATCACAGCATCGGTGGCAGAAGCCGAACCGCAGAAGACGGCGCGCGATATCCGAGATGCCTGCACCTGCTGACGTTGCCTGGGCCTGCCCAGCGCTTCTTGGGCCATGGTCAAACTACCTGGGAAAGTTCATCCCACGACCTGGAGCGAACTGAGTGCCCTCTGCGGGATCTGGTGAAAAAGGACACTGCCTGTTTCATGGGCCTGGTTCCCACAACACCAGCGTGCATTTGACACCTCAAGCTGAGATGATCAGCATGCGACGCTGAAGTACTTTGACACTCCAGCGGCCCCATCGTTCTCACGGTGGTGGCATCTTAGTTTGGCCCGGGGTCCGCCTGCTCTGCAGGATCCCATTGACGGGGTGCAACTGGCTGTGTCCTCGCATCCCACACATGACGAAAGGCTGAACAACACTATGCCCAGATTGAGAAAGAACTGCTGCAGGTTGTCTTTGCTGCTCCAAATTTAAAGACTATATCCTGGGCAATCTGCTTTCACTGTCGAGATGGACCACAGCCTATGGTCACCATCCTCAACAAGCCGATACACATGGCTCCTCCGGCTCCAGCGTATGATGCTCCTAGCTACAACGCTTCACTTTCACAGTGTGTTTATCGCAAGGGCAAGGACATGTTTGTTGCGGACACGCTGTCTCGGGCGCCCTCTCTCATCCACAACCCAGCATCCATACGAGTACGTTTCCGATCTGATAGTCCTGGGCGTTGGAACTTCGTTTGCCCTCCGGTCTGTTGATAGTCCCTAGTCCGAGCACACGCAGCAGACGCTTCGCTACTGCAGCTGGCCGCGATCATCAAGCAGGGTGGCCAGCCGTCGGTTCTTCCTGCCGGCCGCCAGCGGTGCCTTACTTCTTGGTTCGTGACGGAGTTGGTTGCTGCGTGGTGGTGTGGGATTTTGGTTGAAGGGCACAAGGTGGTGGTGCCCGCAGGCAATACGAGAACAAATACTTCGAAACGCTCCATCGTGGGCCATCCGGGGCCGAGGCGACCCTTTCTGTCGCTCAGAGCACAGTTCTTATGGGCTCCGACATCGCCTCGTACTTCCGGGGATAGGGTCTCGCGTGCCTTACTGTAACTGCCTCGCTCCACAAGCAACAGCGGCAGCCGCCTCTCTTGCAGCAGCCAGCTGCTGACCTGCCATGGTTCTGCGTAGCAACCCGACATCTTGAGTGGCACGGAAAGCACTTCCTGGTGACTTGCTCGACTCTTACTCCACTGGTTTTGAAGTTGACCAGCTCCACTCCCTCTCTTCCTCCGCAGTCATCGACAAGTTGGGCAGCCACTTTGCCAATTGGGTCCCCCGTCAGCCTGCATTTCGGGGAAAACGGCAGCCAGTTCACCGTTTGCCGAGTTCCGCGCTTTTGCTGAACGTTGGAACTTTGTCAATTACACAGCAGCCCAGGAATACCCCACAGAGCTATGGACTGGACGAGCGCGCGGTCCGCAGTGCTAAAGGATTGTCTGGAACGTTGCCGCCTATTCCCGCACCGACATCGGGCTGGCCCTCGCTGGAAAAAAATAAAAACTCCGCAACATCTCCCGCGACACATGCCCCTGGGCTCCGGGCTCAGAGATCATGTCCCGGAGTCACGAGGCCCACGGGTCCCGGTGGTCTCAGGCAGTCCCTGTCCCCCTCCGTCTTTAAACCTGCCTTGGTCGGCGAACGCATTGCCGAAAGACACGATTCCAGAAGCGTTTCCCACGACAGGTCCTGCACGTGTCCTCCGCCCTCTTCTCCCCGGCCAGGGTCGTCCGTTAATGTGGTCCTCTTATGGAGTTCCAAGCTGGGCCCGTGGTCGTAGGTTTCTGCGGTTCCCTCCTTCCTACTTGGTAACCACGACGGACGAGCTGTGTACCGCCGGGTACCGCCGCATCTCCGGCTCGTGAAACGAGCCATATCTCCCCCGTGCGGGTCCGTATGCCCCCGCTTGCCCCTGTCGCGGCCCTGTGCTTTGCCATTCCTCTGGGGCCGACCTACCCTGCGTCCTCCTCCGGAACGCCTCCCGGTGCAGGTCCTGCTTTCTCCAGCTTCAGCGCCCTTCTCTTCGCACACCTCCCCGATGGCTCTTCGTAGCCAAGGGGTTTCTCCTGTCCTGTTAGCCCCCACCATGCCCCAGCGTCCCGCTTGTTCACCGTCGGGGAAGGAGGTGATGGCAGGGTGCGGACCCGGTCTGGGTCGCCTGGTTCAGGGTCCGCCGGTCCGTTACGGCGATTAAGTGTGAACCTGGATCCCTGTGCTGCACTGTTTGCACTCACCCTGTCGCATGAGACCGTGGTTCGCACCTGTCACTCCACTGTTTGTTTGGTAGAGGGATAGGTTGTCAGATGATATGTGTGTACACCTTTAATTTATAGTAACGAAGTCCATGCTAACCATCCCCCACCAGTTAGTTAATTGCAACACACACGCCACTAGCTCTCTCTCTAGTGTTCCGTGACAGACCACGTTACAGCCAGGGCTATGTATAACGGTTTTTTTTGTTAATAAAGTAACTGAAGACTTTACGGTGTCTGTGTACCACCTCTGCAGGTGGGTGACAGCTGGTGCCAGTTGGAGTGGACTGTGGGAAATGTGGAGGACCATTCCTCGCCAGCAGATAATGAAGCAGCAATGCTGTGTTTGTTGTGAATGAGTTTGTTTACTATTGATACAATAAATGGTGGCCTTGCTGGCAAGCAGCACAAGAGTATATTAGGTACATTTATTGGCATAAAATAAGGAATAATAGATTACTTTGTTTCATCAGACTGGTGTTGCCGTGTGTAGCATGAACCGAATGCTCAGCCTCTGTTCTTTTGGTGTTTAGAGGAGGTCTTGGGTAAGTGAGGGGTGACCTGCGAATGAAATTGTGCATAGATTGGATGGTATGCCGGGTGTTATGTTTTGTGCATGTAAGTATTTAATTGTTCCATTGTACATGTGGAGAAATTTAACATCTTGGGACTCCTGGTTTTTCCCTGAGTGAGAGTCAGATCCAGGGGGCAGAATCTGTGACTGGGGTGGTGTCGGTGTGTTTCTGGGCTGGCTTGTTTCTGACTCTGAGGAACGGAGGCACCAATGAGCCCAGCTTCAGCCTGTGTAATGTGCTTGGGGTTTCCTGTCTTCATCACTCTGTCTACAAGTGGTACCTTTCCATCCCCAGGTACGTCGGTTCATTTTGCGGTTTCAATACATTGAGGACAGAGGAAGCCAGTTAATTCCCACCCATAGCGTCTTGCCGGGTGTGTACAAGAGTTCATCGCTCAGATCCCACCTTCTGGGTCACCAGTTTCAAGCACACAATTTAGTGTACTAAGCTTCTTCAAAGGTAATTTTGGCTGAGTTCCAGATGGCTGTACTCATCTGTGGTGGGAGAAAACCGGGTTTCACCAGGTCTACAATCGTTCCAGATAATCCCTATGTAATCACCGTGCTACCCTGTATTCGACCGAATTACTCAGGGAAAGTGATCGCTCCTCTTTCGCCCCTCATTCTCATTTAAACTATACACCTCAATTGATTTGCTTCGTGAAATTTAGCATTTCCAAAAATTTATCAAAGTTCCAAATACAGTCGAATTATTTCCAGGACTTATTCCAATTAACCACCTTAACTGCCCGTTTTGACTTTGCCATTGTAACCTTTCTTGGAATTTAGAAATGTGTGGTAAATGTTTGAGGTTGATGTATACGTGTCGGAACAAGCGTTTGTTTTATTTGACCCAGATGTTGTGAGCAGCCAGAGTTCCACCCGTGACATGTGACAGGTTCTGTTTGGGGGAAGAGAGAGAGAGAGAGAGTGGAGAGTTCACCATTTGGATGCCATCGATATTTTAAAGTAGAGGTGGTGTGCAACCTAAATGGGAACTTGAGGATGTGTTTTCCTGTTTGAATTCAGACCTGCAGCATGTGTGGTTTGCTCTCAGGGAACCTGCTGCATTGTGGGTTTTGCTCTCTCACGACTTGCAGATGTGTGGGTTTGCTCTTCAGACCTGCAGCAATGTGTGGGTTTGCTTCGACCTGCAGCATAGATTGTTGTGTGTGGGTTTGCACTCGACTGCAGCATGAGTGGGTTTGATCTCAGACCTGCATCATCTGTGGGTTTGCTCTCCAGACCTGGCAGCATGTGTGGGTTTGCTCTCAGACCTGGCAGCATGTGTGGGTTTTGTCTCGACCTGCAGCATGTGTGGGTTTGCTCTCAGACCTGCAGCATGGTGTGGGTTTGCTCTCAGACCTGCAGAATGCTGTGGGTTTGCTCTCAAGACATGCGCGCTGTGTGGGTTTTGCTCTCAGACCTGCAGCATTGTGGGGTTTGCACTCAGACCTGCAGCATGTGTGGGTTTTGCTCTCAGACCGCAGCATGTGTGGGGTTTGCTTCAGACCTGCAGCATCGTGTGGGTTTGCTCTCTCAGACCTGCAGCATGTGTGGGTTTGCTCTCTCAGGACCTGCAGCATGTGTGGGTTTGCACTCAGACCTGCAAGGCAATGTGTGGGTTAGCTCTCAGACCTGCATCTTCTGTGGGTTTGCTCTCAGACATGCAGATGTGTGGGGTTGCTCTCAGACCTTGCAGCATTTGGTTAGATCGGTGGTGTGTGGGTTTGACTCTCAGACCTTGCAGCATGTGTGGGTTTGTTTAATTTCCCTTACCCAGGGACGGTCTTAGCCTGTTCCCCCGCATGATGCCGCAGTGGCATGTGCACAGTTCTGGCAAGTCACCGGATGGGCTGGCACTTCCTTCCCTTCCTGCCGAACCGACTGTTGCGCGGAACGGCGGCGGAGGAGAGGAGAGAGAGGAGAGGGAGAGGAGAGGGGACTCCACTGTCAGCCTGGGGGTAGGAGTGGGGTCCGTGTGGGGAGCGGGGAGGACTCGGGGCCGGGGGAGCGAGGGACAGCAGATTGACATCCCATCCATCCATCCATCGGTGAGTTTTTGTTCCGCCGCCTCTCCTGTGGGCGGCTCCATTTGGAAGTCATATGCGAGGTGAAGCATGTAAGCGGCCTTTTTAAACTTACTTGCAGTCTCCAATTGAAGTCAATGGGGATGAAGCCATAGGCGGCCCATTTTAAACTACGGCTTGTCAGGGCGGGAGACGCGGGGCGCTGTGGGGAGACTTCAGGGCCCCGTTGTCTGTCCGGGCCGGGGCGGGCGGCGCGGTGCGGGGGAGACGCGGGGCCGCTGTGGGGGAGACTCAGGGCCCCGTTGTCTGGCGGGCGGGCGGGGAGCGAGGACAGCAGATTGACCCATCCATCCTCATCGGTGAGTATGTGTCCGCCGCTCCCCCAGTGGGGGCCCGGCGGCTTAATCTTGGGGAGAGACTTGGTTAAATTTCCCCCACATTGAATGTGATTCGCTCTTGTCTGTCAGCACCACATTGAATTTATTGTTGAGAGTAAATGTGTCCCAGTCATAGTTTGAAGCAGAAAAGTCATGTTGAGCAACAGCTTGCTGCTGCTGCTGCTGCGTTTCGTCATTTGGATGTGTTGGTGGAGATTCATGCTGCACATTTTCAGTCTGCTGGAGGTCAAAAGCTAATGTCCCAGTTTGTTTTACACCTTACTAAACGGCTCAATGTTCAGGGAACTATTTCATAATGAAACCAACCGTCAGCTTGTTATTTCCGGTTTCAGATATTTTTACTGATAAAACATCCTTAATTAAGAGTTGCACATTTTTTTCGCCCTGTGGTCACAGGCACTGTGGTCACTGCATTTTGCTGTTTCTCTATTGTACACTGCACAATGACAATTAAAGATTGAATTGAATTGAACTGAATAAGACTGGTTCTGCTTCTAGTTGATTACTGCGCAAACAGCTCATCAGTGGTTATCTGGCGCAGGTCGGAGTGAGTAGAGGAGCGATTACATTTTGAACTGGGCCTTTTTCACCAAGTTGAGGAGGATCTAGTCGCTCATCCCCTTTTTTAAATGAGGGTAACATCGGGGCAGCGCGTGTGTTGGGGTGGTAAACATATTCCATTCCATTATCGTCCCTTGGGTAAAGGGAATATTGGTAGCAAAGTTTATTGAAATTTAGCCAGTTGATGATGTAGGGACCGTTATTTTGTCTTGTTTCATGGCAGTTGGTGCTCTGGGGAATGACGGGAGATTTGACGGTGTGACTTTTGTGAATCTCCTTGTAAAATTGCAATTAAGTCTTAGCCTGATTCTGCGGAGCTCTAGGGTATCCCATCCGAGAGAAGTCAGCATATTATTCACGCTTGATTTGCGCTTGTGGTCATTACACACACAAGCGGGTGTTCAGCGTTGGAAACTTTCTCCAGGTGATCTTGTTGTTGTTGTTGAAAGGATCCACACGGCTCCACAATACACCAATTTGAGCCTGACCAAGGACTTGTAGGCATTCTCTTTGACGGATGTACTACATGCGTGAACATTTATTTTGAGTAGGCCGAGGGACAGTGATCCAGGACGAAGTTGCATGCAGATGATCGTTAAAAAGGAAAGGATACTTTGAGGATTTTGGAATTTGCAACACAGAATGCATTTTGTACATGTCAGTTCTCATTTCATTGTTCAAATCAGTTGGGACTATTGGGTATGTGAGTGGGAATATGACATTTGCACCAATTTATTGACCACTGTAGGAAGGCGTGTGACTTTGGGCATGGAATGATTTTTGAAATTATTGTATTCCAGAAGATCTGAATGAAAAAGAGAAACATACTGGAAAAACACTCAGCAGTTTGAGCAGCATTTTGATTACAGTCCCAGTTCTGATAATGGATCATCCAAACATTGCACGTCCATTGTTTTCTGCATTCACTATTTTAATCAATAAACTAAATCACTTTGTCTTTATTACACTGGTAACAAATGGTAGTCATTTGTACTTGGCCAGATCACACACAACAGTAAGATAAACAATTATGTTTGGTTTAGATGCTAGAGGTTGTTTAAAGGTAGGGAGAGATCACCTGTCCACAACTGGGATAGTTCAGGACCAGTCGTAGTACCATTGAATGCAGAATTGTATCTTTCAGCTATGATAATAGAGAAAGTCTGCAGGATGATTCTCTGTGTGTTGTGGATGAATCAGTTGGAGGGCTGCGTGCTGAGAGGAACAGATGTTTGTTCAACAGTTCAGTAGTTCAATATATATATACTTCTTATATTCTTAAAAGCACATATTACACATGCAGGCATCGCCATTTTCAAAGTCACAAATCCGACCCTCCCGCGAGCTCGATGGCCTGGTGTAGATCCTGTGAACCGACCTCCTCTCCTCACCATCTTTGTGTCCAGTGGGGATGCCTCCAGCTACTTTGAAGAGCTGTAAGCATGAACCCAGTTCACCCTCCTACATCCTCCACCCAGCTTGCTCCCGGTAACGCCGTCCGATGAACCTTTGGGCGGGTTTGGGCAGCGTCCTGTAAAGATGAGACGGATGATTCTCCTGCGAAGTGGGACTGGTGGTGGTACTGCAGACATCACCTGACATGGAGACCCTGCAGAGTCCAGGGCTGGGATATAATCCTTCTATTGTGGAATGGGAACGCCAGGGATGTGGTAGAACGTGCCACGGGAGCAGTGGGGACTACAGTGTCCAGCAGAGTTGGGACGTTTGCAGTTGAAATGTTTTATTCCCCGTTCCAGCTAGTGGGGAATTTGGCAATGGGTAACATGGTGGTGTGGAAGCGTTTGTACTGGATGGCAGGGTTGTGGCAAGAATAGGGCCAGCAGAGTGTGACAGTAATTCCCCACCAGTGCGTACGTATTTTTCCTCTTTCTCTGTGAGTTGAAGCCTCCAAACAGGTGAGGTGTGGATGTTGGGGATTGGCCGTGTTTGGTCTGGAATAGTGATACGGTGATCAGGGGGTTTGAAAGCTTCAGGGATCTGGCACAGATGATGAATTGCTGCCTTGGATAGATCAGACAAAGTCTTATGGACGACAGGGCAGAATGTGGTGGTCTACTTCTGCTTTTCTTGTTTGTTAATTTGCAAGGACTTACCATCTTGTATGAAAGGGGTGTTTTGCACATCTCCGCTGCACTGTAATGCCGTGTGTCGTTCACAAGGCAATGTCTTCCTTCACATTCATTTGTCACCTGATGGTTCTGTTAATATTGTGTATTCCAGAGCTACAGAGTTTGGGAACGTCTGTCGACATCATGGCTGAAGGTGGTGACCGGGGAGGTGATTCTGTGGCCTGTACATCAAAGAAACAAAAAGGTTAGTGAGGCTCTGTGACATATATGTGATGCCCTGACAGTGGGTGTCCACACGGGAGTGGCAATAGGGAAGGGGCTGAGCACCGTCACAGGGGGGCGGGTGCGGGAAGACGACGTCATCACGCCGCGTGACGTCACCCCCCCCCCCAGCGCGCGGGACCCGGACAACTGTCGGCGCTCGCGCTCCCTCAGTCGGTAGCTCGGAGTCGAGAGCGAGAGACAGAGAGAGTGAGAGCGAGAGAGCGGGGACACACACACATGGTGTGAATGCGGCTACAACTTGGCTGCTTCACATTCACGCTTCACTACTTTACCGTCGGGAAAAACGGGCGGCAACGGCTGAGGGAGCGGGAGGTGGATCGGGCGGGAAGGAGCGAGTGAGTGAGCGCGGGGATCATCGTCAGTTGTTGTTGTTGCCGGGACAGTTGGTCGGGGACGGCCGCCCGGGAGCGAGTGTAATACAGTTGGTGCCGCCCGGGAGTGAGAAGGGGGGGAGAGGGGGCGAGGAGAAGGGGGGGAGGGGTAGACGAGGAGGGGGGAGGGTGGGGAGGGGGTAGAGAGGGGATACAGCGCGTCTCCGTTGCTCTGTATCTGTATCTTTGCCTATAATCAGCACCACTGGTTGTCACAAACGTACCCTCCACCCACTGGGGACAATTTTTACGTTCACCAATTAAAGCCAATTCACCTGCAAACCTGTACGTGTTTGTAATGTGGGAGGAAAGCGGAGATCTGGGAGAAAACCCACGCAGGTCACGGGGAGAACGTGCAAACTCCGTACAGACAGCGCCCGTGGTCGGGATGGAACCCGGGTCTCCGGCGCTGCATTTTGCTGTAAGGCAGCAGCTCTACCGCTGCGCCACCGGGAATCCCCGGGGATAGTCTTGGCGCCGTTTGTCAACCGGGTCCCCCCCCCCCCCCGTCCCCCCCCGCTCATCAGTGAAGGAAGGGGTTCCTGCGGCCGCAGCCGCCTGGTGACGCCCCGAGTTTATGCATCACCGGGCTGGAGTAACTCAGCGGGACAGGCAGCATCTCTGGAGAGAAGGAATGGGTGACGTTTCGGGTCGAGACCCTTCTTCAGTCTGGTTACGGATAAGGGAAACGAGAGATATAGACGATGATTTTTTTTTTTACACTCAATCTATCTCTCCTCTCAGCCCCATTCTCTGCCTTCTCCCCATAGCCCTGACACCCGTACGAATGAAGAATCTGTCAATCTCCGCCTTAAAAATACCTAATGACAGACGTCTGCGGCAATGAATCCCACAGATTCACCACTCTCCAGCTGAAGAAACTCATCATCTCCATTCTAAAGGTACATCCTTTAATTCTGAGGCTAGACTAGTGGTCCTAGACTCTCCCACTGGTGGAAACATCTTCTCCACATCCACTCTGTCCAGGCTTTCACTATTTGATGGGATGTGGAGGGTGCAGGGAAGCTTCATGAGGATGGGGTGGGGTTTGTAGGGTGCAGAGGGGGTTTGGGAGAGAGGGTTCGGAAGGGATGTGGAGGGTGCACAGAGGGATTGGGAGAGGGGGTGGGATGTGGAGGGTGTAGTGAGGGTTCAATCGGGTGGGAATGGGTGTGGAGAGGGTTCAGGAGGGTGGGGATGGTGTGGAGGGTGAAGAGAGGGTTCAGGGGGGTGGGGATGGGGTATGGAGTGTGTGTAGAGGGCTCGGCAGGGTGGGGACAGGGTGGGTGGGTGACTGCATGGTGCCAGATGGGGTGACTGTGGGAAATGTGAGACCATCCTCGCCAGCAGATAATGAAGCATCAATGCTGTGTTGTGTGAATGTTTTTGTACTATTATACAATTAACATGGGGCCTTAACAAGAGTGTTAGATAACATTTATTGACATAAATAAGGAATGATATGGCATCGTTTCATCAGACTGGTGTTGCCGTGTGTAGCCAGACCGATGCTCAGCCTCTGTTCTTTAGTGTTTAGAGGAATGAGGGGTGACCTGAATGAAATGTGCATAGATTGGATGTATGCCGGGTGTTATGTTATGCTGCATGTAAGTATTTAATTGTTCCATTGTACATGTGAGAATTTAACACTCTTGACTCCTGGTTTTTCCCCCGAGTGAAGAGTCCAGATCCAGGTGGCAGAATCTGTGACTGGGGTGGTGGTCGGTGTGTTTCTGGGCTGGCTTGTTTCTGACTCTGAGGAACGGTGGAACAATGCTGCCCAGCTCCACCCAGTGTAAATGTGCTTGGGGTTCCTGTCTTCATCACTCTGTCTACCAGTGGTACCTCCATCCCCCAGGTACCGGTGGTCATTTGCGGTTTCAATACATTGAGGACAGAGGAAGCCAGTTATTCCACCCACAGTGTCTTTGCCGGTTGTACAAGAGTTCATCGCTCAGATCCCACCTTCTAGTAACCAGTCTTCAAACACACATTTTAGTGTATAAGCTTCTTCAAAGGTAATTTTGGCTGAGTTCCAGATCTGTACTGATCCTGTGGTGGGAGAAACGTTTCACCAGGTCTACAATCTTTCAGCTAATCCCTGTATCACCGTGCTACCCTGTATTCGACCAAATTACTCAGGGAAAGTGATCCTCCTCCTTTCGCCCCTCATCTCATTACACTATAAACCTCAATTGATGCTCTCGTGAAATTTAGCCTTTCCAATAATTTATTAAGTGAATAATTTCCAGACTTATTCCAATTAAGCACCTAACAGCCCGTGACTTTGCCAATTGTAACCTTTCTTGGAATTAAAAATGTGTGGTCAATGTTTGAGTTATGTTTACGTGTTGGAACAGCATTTGTTTTATTTGAGCTGAAGTTGTGAGCAGCCAGTTCCGCCCATGACATGTGACAGGTTCTGTTTGGGGGAGAGAGAGAGAGTTCACCATTTGGACTCATCGATATTTTAAAGTAGAGGTGGTGTGCAACCTAAATGGGAACTTGAGGATGTGTTTTCTCATTTGAATTCAGACTTACAGCATCTGTGGGTTTGAATTCAGACCTGCATCATCTGTGGGTTTGCTCTCAGACCTGCAGCATCTGTGGGTTTGCTCTCAGACCTGCAGCATGTGTGGGTTTGCTCTCAGACCTGCAGCATGTGTGGGTTTGCTCTCAGACCTGCAGCATGTGTGGGTTTGCTCTCAGACCTGCAGCATGTGTGGTTGCTCTCCTCTCATACCTCACTTGTGTGGGTTGCGCTCACCTGCAGCATGTGTGGGTTTGCTCTCAGACCTGTGGGTTTGCAGCATGTGTGGTCACAGACCGCAGCATTGCTCTCAGACGATGTGTGGGTTTTGCTGCAGCATGTGTGGGTTTGCTCTCAGACCTGCAGCATGTGTGGGTTTGCTCTCTCAGCCCTGCAGCATGTGTGGGTTTGCTCTCAGACCTGCAGCATGTGTGGGTTTGCTCTCAGACCTGCAGCATGTGTGGGTTTGCTCTCAGCCCTGCAGCATGTGTGGGTTTGCTCTCTCAGCCCTGCAGCATGTGTGGGTTTGCTCTCAGACCCAGCCCTGCAGCATGTGTGGGTTTGCTGTCAGACCTGCAGCATCTGTGGGTTTGCTCTCAGACCTGCAGCATGTGTGGGTTTGCTCTCAGACCTGCAGCATGTGTGGGTTTGCTCTCAGACCTGCAGCATGTGTGGGTTTGCTCTCTCAGCCCTGCAGCATGTGTGGGTTTGCTCTCAGACCTGCAGCATGTGTGGGTTTGCTCTCAGACCTGCAGCATGTGTGGGTTTGCTGTCAGACCTGCAGCATGTGTGGGTTTGCTGTCAGACCTGCAGCATGTGTGGGTTTGCTCTCAGACCTGCAGCATGTGTGGGTTTGCTCTCAGACCTGCAGCATGTGTGGGCAAGCATTGGCTTGCAGACCTCTCAGACCTGCAGCATGTGTGGGTTTGCTCTCTCAGACCTGCAGCATGTGTGGGTTTGCTCTCAGACCTGCAGCATGTGTGGGTTTGCTCTCAGACCTGCAGCATGTGTGGGTTTGCTCTCAGACGTGTGGGTTTGCTCAGCACGTGTGGGTTTGCTCTCAGGACCTGCAGCATGTGTGGGTTTTTTGCTCTCAGCCTGCAGCATGTGTGGGTTTGCTCTGGTGGGTTTTTTTTTTGCAGAACCTGCAGCATGTGTGGGTTTGCTCTCAGACCTGCAGCATGTGTGGGTTTGCTTTCAGACCTGCAGCATGTGTGGGTTTGCTCTCACAACCTGCAGCATGTGTGGGTTTGCTCTCAGACCTGCAGCATGTGTGGGTTTGCTTAAGACCTCAGATGTGTGGGTGTGCCTGCAGCATGTGTGGGGTTTGCTCTCAGCCTGGCAGCATGTGTGGGTTTGCTCTCAGGACCTGCAGCATGTGTGGGTTTGCTCTCAGACCTGCAGCATGTGTGGGTTTGCTCCAGACCTGTGTGGGTTTGCAAGATGTGTGGGTTTGCTCTCAGACCTGCAGCATGTGTGGGTTTGCTCTCTCAGACCTGCAGCATGTGTGGGTTTGCTCTCAGACCTGCAGCATGTGTGGGTTTGCTCTCAGCAAAGTTTGGGTTTGCCTGCAGCAGGTGTGGGTTTGCTCTCAGACCCCTGCAGCAAGTGTGCAGATGGGTTTGCTGTCAGACCTGCAGCATGTGTGGGTTTGCTGTCAGACCTGCAGCATGTGTGGGTTTGCTCTCAGACCTGCAGCATGTGTGGGTTTGCTCTCAGACCTGCAGCATGTGTGGGTTTGCTCTCAGACGCAGTCATGTTGGGTTTGCTCTCAGACCTGCAGCATGCTATCAGACCTGCGCAGCATGTGGGGTTTGCTCTCAGACAGACCTGCAGCATGTGTGGGTTTGCTCTCTCAGACCTGCAGCATGTGTGGGTTTGCTCTCAGACCTGCAGCATGTGTGGGTTTGCTCTCAGACCTGCAGCATGTGTGGGTTTGCTCTCTCAGACCTGCAGCATGTGTGGGTTTGCTCTCAGACCTGCAGCATGTGATGTTTTCTCTCTGATGTTGGTTTTGCGTGTGGTGTGGGTTTGCTCTCCAACTCAGACCTTGTGTGGGTTAATGTATGCAGCATTGTGGGTTGTTTAATTTCCGTACCAGGGACGGACTTAGCCCTGTCCCCCGCATGATGCCCAGTGCGCATGTGCACAGTCTGGCAAGTCACCGGATGGGCGGCACTTCCTTCCTTCCTGCCGACCGACCTGTTGCAGCGACGGCGGCGGAGGAGAGGAGAGGAGAGGAGAGGAGAGGAGAGGGGACTCCACTGTCCAGCCTGGGGGAGTGGGGTTCCCGCTGTGGGGAGCGGGGAGACTCGGGGCGGGGAGCGAGGACAGCAGTTGACATCCATCCATCCATCCATCGGTGAGTATTGTAATCCGCCGCTCTCCAGTGGGCGGGCTCCATTGAAGTCAATGCGAGGTTGAAGCTGTAATCGGCCATTTTAACTACTTGCTTGTCTCCAATTGAAGTCAATGGGGATGAAGCCATAGGCGTCCATTTTAACTACGGCTGTCCGGGCGGGCGGGGAGACGCGTGGCCGCTGTGGGGAGACTCAGGGCCCCGTTGTCTGGGCGGGCGGGGGGAGAGCGTTAGAGATGGATTGAAGGAGCAGATTGACATCCATCCTTCCATCGGTGAGTATTGTGTCCGCCGCTCCCCAGTGGGCGGCTCTAATCTTGGGGAGAGACTTGGGTTAAATTCCCCCATTGAATGTGATTCGCTCTTGTCTGTCAGCACCACATTGAATTTATTGTTGAGAGTAAATGTGTCCCAGTCATAGTTTGAAGCAGAAAAGTCATGTTGAGCAACAGCTGCTGCTGCTGCTGCTGCGTTTTGTCATTGGATGTGTTGGTGGAGATTCATGCTGCATATTCAGTCTGCTGGAGTCAAAGCTAATGTCCCAGTTTGTTTTACACTTACTAAACGGCTCAATGTTCAGGGAACTATTTCATAATGAAACCAACCGTCAGCTTGTTATTTCCGGTTTCAGATATTTTTACTGATAAAACATCCTTAATTAAGAGTTGCACATTTTTTTCGCCCTGTGGTCACAGGCACTGTGGTCACTGCATTTTGCTGTTTCTCTATTGTACACTGCACAATGACAATTAAAGATTGAATTGAATTGAACTGAATAAGACTGGTTCTGCTTCTAGTTGATTACTGCGCAAACAGCTCATCAGTGGTTATCTGGCACAGGTCGGAGTGAGTAGAGGAGCGATTACATTTTGAACTGGGCCTTTTTCACCAAGTTGAGGAGATCTAGTCGCTCAATCCCCTTTTTAAATGAGTTAACATCGGGGCAGCGCGTGTGTTGGGTGGTAACATATTCCATTCCATTATCGTCCTTGGGTAAAGGGAATATTGGTAGCAAAGTTTATTGCAATTTAGCCAGTTGGTGATGTAGGGACCGTTATTTTGTCTTGTTTCATGGCAGTTGGTGCTCTGGGATGACGGGAGATTTGACGGTGTGCTTTTGTGAGTTTGTTCCGTGATCTCCTTGTAAATTGCAATAAGTCTTAGCCTGATTCTGCGGAGCTCTAGGGTATCCCATCCGAGAGAAGTCAGCATATTATTCACGCTTGATTTGCGCTTGTGGTCATTACACACAAAGCGGGCTGTTCAGCGTTGAACTTTCTCCAGGTGATCTTGTTGTTGTTGTTGAAAGGATCCCACACGGCTCCACAATACACCAATTTGAGCCTGACCAAGGACTTGTAGGCATTCTCTTTGACGGATGTACTACATGCGTGAACATTTATTTTGAGTAGGCCGAGGGACAGTGATCCCAGGAGAAGTTGCAGCAGAATGATCGTAAAAGGAAAGGATACTTTGAGGATTTTGGATTTGCAACACAGAATGCATTTTGTACATGTCAGTTCTCATTTCATTGTTCAAATCAGTTGGGACTATTGGGTATGTGAGTGGGAATATGACATTTGCACCAATTTATTGACCACTGTAGGAAGGCGTGTGACTTTGGGCATGGAATGTTTTTGAAATATTGCTATTCCAGAAGATCTGAATGAAAAAGAGAAACATACTGGAAACACTCAGCAGTTTGAGCAGCATTTGATTACAGTCCCAGTTCTGATAATGGATCATCCAACATTGCACGTCCATTGTTTTCTGCATTCACTATTTTAATCAATAAACTAAATCCACTTTGTCTTTATTACACTGGTAACAAATGGTAGTCATTTGTACTTGGCCAGATCACACACAACAGTAAGATAAACAATTATGTTTGGTTTAGATGCTAGAGGTTGTTTAAAGGTAGGGAGAGATCACCTGTCCACAACTGGGATAGTTCAGGACCAGTCGTAGTACCATTGAATGCAGAATTGTATCTTTCAGCTATGATAATAGAGAATGTCTGCAGGATGATCTCTGTGTGTTGAGGATGAATCAGTTGGAGGGCTGCGTGCTGAGAGGAACAGATGTTTGTTCAACAGTTCAGTAGTTCAATATATATATTCTTATATTCTTAAAGCACATATTACACATGCAGGCATCGCCATTTTCAAAGTCCAAATCCGACCCTCCCGCGAGCTCGATGGCCTGGTGTAGATCCTGTGAACCGACCTCCCTCTCCTCACCCATCTTTGTGTCCAGTGGGGATGCCTCCAGCTACTTTGAAGAGCTGTAAGCATGAACCCAGTTCACCCTCCTACATCCTCCACCCAGCTTGCTCCCGGTAACGCCGTCCGATGAACCTTTGGGCGGGTTTGGGCAGCGTCCTGTAAAGATGAGACGGATGATTCTCCTGCGAAGTGGGACTGGTGGTGGTACTGCAGACATCACCTGACATGGAGACCCTGCAGAGAGGTCCAGGGCTGGATATAATCCTTCTATTGTGGAATGGGAACGCCAGGGATGTGGTAGAACGTGCCACGGGAGCATGGGGACTACAGTGTCCTAGCAGAGTTGGGACGTTTGCAGTTGAAATGTTTTATTCCCGTTTCCAGCTAGTGGGGAATTGGCATGGGTAACATGGTGTGTGGAAGCGTTTGTTACTGGATGGCAGGTTGTGGCAAGAATAGGGCCAGCAGAGTTGTGACAGTAATTTCCCACCAGTGCGTACGTATTTTTCCTCTTTCTCTGTGAGATGTTGAAGCCTCCAAAACAGGTGAGGTGTGGATGTTGGGGATTGGCCGTGTTTGGTCTGGAATAGTGATACGGTGATCAGGGGGTTTGAAAGCTTCAGGGATCTGGCACAGATGATGAATTGCTGCCTTGGATAGATCAGACAAAGTCTTATGGACGACAGGGCAGAATTTGGTGGTCTACTTCTGCTTTTCTTGTTTGTTTATTTGCAAGGACTTACCATCTTGTATGAAAGGGGTGTTTTGCACATCTCCGCTGCACTGTAATGCCATGTGTCGTTCACAAGGCAATGTCTTCCTTCACATTCAATTGTCACCTGATGGTTCTGTTAATATTGTGTATTCCAGAGCTACAGGAGTTTTGGTGAAGTTCTGTCGACATCATGGCTGAAGTGGTGACCGGGGAGTGATTCTGTGGCCTGTACATCAAAGAAACAAAAAGGTTAGTGAGGGGGCTCTGTGAATATATGTGATGCCCTGACAGTGGTGTCCACCGGGAGTGCAATAGGGAAGGGGCCTGAGCACCGTCACAGGGGGCGGCGGTGTGCGGTGGGAGACGACGTCATCACGCGCGTGACGTCACCCCCCCCCCCCACCTGCGCGCGGGACCCGGACAACTGTCGGCGCTCGCGCTCCCTCAGTCGGTAGCTCGGAGTCTGAGAGCGAGAGACAGAGAGAGTGAGAGCGAGAGAGCGGGGACACACACACTGGTGTGAATGCGGCTTACTACAACTTGGCTGCTTCACATTCACGCTTCACTACTTTACCGTCGGGAAACACGGGCGGCAACGGCTGAGGGAGGGGAGGTGGGGATCGGGCGGGATAGGACGAGTGAGTGAGCGCGGGATCATCGTCAGTTGTTGTTGTATGCCGGGACAGTTGGTGGGGACGGCCGCCTGGGGAGCGAGTGTAATACAGTTGGTGCCGCCCGGGAGTGAGAAGGGGGGAGAGGGGGCGAGGAGAAGGGGGGGAGGGGTAGACGAGGAGGGGGGAGGGTGGGGAGGGGGGAGATACTTGGGGAGTGGAGAGAGAGAGTAGGGGAGGGGGTAGAGAGGGGATACAGCGCGTCTCCGTTGCTCTGTATCTGTATCTTTGCCTATAATCAGCACCACTGGTTGTCACAAACGTACCCTCCACCCACTGGGGACAATTTTTACGTTCACCAATTAAGCCAATTCACCTGCAAACCTGTACGTGTTTGTAATGTGGGAGGAAAGCGGAGATCTGGGAGAAAACCCACGCAGGTCACGGGGAGAACGTGCAAACTCCGTACAGACAGCGCCCGTGGTCGGGATGGAACCCGGGTCTCCGGCGCTGCATTTTGCTGTAAGGCAGCAGCTCTACCGCTGTGCCACCGTGAATCCCCGGGGATAGTCTTGGCGCCGTTTGTCAACCGGGTCCCCCCCCCCCCCCCCCTCCCCCCCGCTCATCAGTGAAGGAAGGGGTTCCTGCGGCCGCAGCCGCCCGGTGACGCCCCGAGTTTATGCATCACCGGGCTGGAGTAACTCAGCGGACAGGCAGCTTCTCTGGAGAGAAGGAATGGGTGACGTTTCGGGTCGAGACCCTTCTTCAGTCTGGTTACGGATAAGGGAAACGAGAGATATAGACGATGATTTTTTTTTTTACACTCAATCTATCTCTCCTCTCAGCCCCATTCTCTGCCTTCTCCCCATAGCCCTGACACCCGTACGAATGAAGAATCTGTCAATCTCCGCCTTAAAAATACCTAATGACAGACGTCTGCGGCAATGAATCCACAGATTCACACTCTCCAGCTGAAGAAAACTCATCATCTCCATTCTAAAGGTACATCCTTTAATTCTGAGGCTAGACTAGTGGTCCTAGACTCTCCCACTGGTGGAAACATCTTCTCCACATCCACTCTGTCCAGGCTTTCACTATTTGATGGGATGTGGAGGGTGCAGGGAAGCTTATGAGGATGGGTGGGGTTTGTAGGTGCAGAGGGGGTTTGGGAGAGAGAGGGTTCGGAAGGGATGTGGAGGGTGCACAGAGGGATTGGGAGCAGGGGGGTGGGATGTGGAGGGTGTAGTGAGGGTTCAATCGGGTGGGAATGGGTTTGTGGAGAGGGTTCAGGAGGGTGGGGATGGTGTGGAGGGTGAGAGAGGTTTCAGGGGGGTGGGGATGGGGTATGGAGCGTGTGGAGAGGGCTCGGCAGGGTGGGGACAGGGTGGGTGGGTGACAGCATGGTGCCAGATGGGGTGACTGTGGGAAATGTGAGACCATCCTCGCCAGCAGATAATGAAGCAGCAATGCTGTGTTGTGTGAATGTTTTTGTACTATTATACAATTAACATGGGGCCTTAACAAGAGTGTTAGATAACATTTATTGACATAAATAAGGAATAATATTGCATCGTTTCATCAGACTGGTGTTGCCGTGTGTAGCCAGACCGATGCTCAGCCTCTGTTCTTTAGTGTTTAGAGGAATGAGGGGTGACCTGAATGAAATGTGCATAGATTGGATGTATGCCGGGTGTTATGTTATGCTGCATGTAAGTATTTAATTGTTCCATTGTACATGTGAGAATTTAACACTCTTGACTCCTGGTTTTTCCCCTGAGTGAAGAGTCCAGATCCAGGTGGCAGAATCTGTGACTGGGGTGGTGGTCGGTGTGTTTCTGACTCTGAGGAACGGTGGAACAATGCTGCCCAGCTCCACCCAGTGTAAATGTGCTTGGGGTTCCTGTCTTCATCACTCTGTCTACCAGTGGTACCTCCATCCCCCAGGTACCGGTGGTCATTTGCGGTTTCAATACATTGAGGACAGAGGAAGCCAGTTATTCCACCCACAGTGTCTTTGCCGGTTGTACAAGAGTTCATCGCTCAGATCCCACCTTCTGGTAACCAGTCTTCAAGCACACATTTTAGTGTATAAGCTTCTTCAAAGGTAATTTTGGCTGAGTTCAAGATTGTTTGTACTGATCCTGTGGTGGGAGAAACGTAACACCAGTCTACAAATCTTTCAGCTAATCCCTGTATCACCGGGCTACCCTGTATTCGACCGAATTACTCAGGGAAAGTGATCCTCCTCCTTTCGCCCCTCATCTCATTACACTATAAACCTCAATTGATGCTCTCGTGAAATTTAGCCTTTCCAATAATTTATCAAAGTTCCAAATACAGTGTATAATTTCCAGACTTATTCCAATTAACCACCTAACAGCCCGTGACTTTGCCAATTGTAACCTTTCTTGGAATTAGAAATGTGTAGTAAATGTGCGAGTTATGTTTACATGTCGGAACGGTATTTGTTTTATTTGAGCAGAAGTTGTGAGCAGCCAGTTCCACCCATGACATGTGACGGGTTCTGTTTGGGGGAGAGAGAGAGTTCACCATTTGGACCCATCGATATTTTAAAGTAGAGGTGGTGTGCAACCTAAATGGGAACTTGAGGATGTGTTTTCCCGTTTGAATTCAGACCTGCAGCATGTGTGGGTTTGCTCTCAGCCCTGCAGCATGTGTGGGTTTAGTTTAATTTCCTTCCCGGGGACGGACTCGGCCCCGCCCCCCCCCCCCCCCCCCCCCCCCCAACCCCCCATGATGCTGCAGTGCGCATGTGCACTGTCGGGCAAGTCACTGGATGGGCGGCACTTCCTTCCTTCCTTTCTTCCTGCCGCCCGACCTGTTGCAGCGACGGCGGAGGAGTGGAGAGTGGAGAGGAAAGGGGACTCCACTGTCCAGCCTGGGGGAGTGGGGTCCCGCTGCGGGGAGACTCGGGGCCGGGGAGCGAGGACAGCAGATTGACATCCATCCATCCGTCGGTGAGGATTTTGTCCAGTGGGCGGCTCTAATCTTGGGGAGAGACTTGGGTTAAATTCCCCCATTGAATGTGATTCGCTCTCGTCTGTCAGCAGCACATTGAATTTATTGTTGGGAGTAAATGTGTCCCAGTCATAGTTTGAAGCTGAAAAGTCATGTTGAGCAACAGCTGCTGCTGCTGCTGCGTTTTGTCATTGGATGTGTTGCTGGAGATTCATGCTGCACATCCATCACACACACAGACACACACACACACACTTGTACAAAGTTGTAACCAACACTTGATGTGTTGCTGGAGATTCATGCTGCACATCCGTCACACACACACACTTGTATACAGTTGTAACCAACACTTGATGTGTTGAATGAGCTGAGCAGTCTGCTGGAGTCAAAGCTAATGTCCCAGTTTGTTTTACACTTACTAAATGGCTCAATGTTCAGGGAACTATTTCATAATGAAACCAACCGTCAGCTTGTTATTTCGGGTTTCAGATATTTTTACTGATAAAACATCCTTAATTAAGAGTTGCACATTTTTTTCGCCCTGTGCTCACTCACAGATAAGACTGGTTCTGGTTCTAGTTGATTACTGCGCAAACAGCTCATCAGTGGTTATCTGGCACAGGTCGGAGTGACTAGAGGAGCGATTACATTTTGAACTGGGCCTTTTTCACCAAGTTGAGGAGATCTAGTCACTCAATCTCCTTTTTAAATGAGTTAACATCGGGGCAGCGCGTGTGTTGGGTGGTAACATATTCCATTCCCTTATCGTCCTTGGGTAAAGGGAATATTGGTAGCAAAGTTTATTGCAATTTAGCCAGTTGGTGATGTAGGGACCGTTATTTTGTCTTGTTTCATGGCAGTTGGTGCTCTGGGATGACGGGAGATTTGACGGTGTGCTTTTGTGAATCTCCTTGTAAATTGCAATCAGTCTTAGCCTGATTCTGCGGAGCTCTAGGGTATCCCATCCGAGAGAAGTCAGCATATTATTCACCAGCTTGATTTGCGCTTGTGGTCATTACACACAAAGCGGGCTGCTCAGCGTTGAACTTTCTCCAGGGTGATCTTGTTGTTGTTGTTGAAAGGATCCCATACGGCTCCACAATACACCAATTTGAGCCTGACCAAGGACTTGTAGGCATTCTCTTTGAGATGTACTACATGCGTGAACATTTATTTTGAGTAGGCGAGGGGACAGTGATCCCAGGTAGAAGTTGCGAGCAGAATGATCGTAAAAGGAAAGGTATACTTTGAGGATTTTTGGATTTTGCAACACAGAATGCATTTTGTACATGTCAGTTTCTCATTTCATTGTTCAAATCAGTTTGTGGACTATTGGGGTATGTGAGTGGGAATATGACATTTGCAACCATCTATTGACCACTTGTAGGATGACGTGTGACTTTGGGCATGGAATGTTTTAGAAAATTAATGCTATTCCAGAAGATCTGAATGAAAAAGAGAAACATACTGGAAACACTCAGCAGTTTGAGCAGCATTTGATTACAGTCCCAGTTCTGATAATGGATCATCCAACATTGCACTTCCACTGTTTTCTGCATTCACTATTTTAATCAATAAACTAAATCCACTTTGTCTTTATTACACTGGTAACACATGGTAGTCATTTGTACTTGGCCCGATCACACACAACAGTAAGATAAACAAATACGTTTGGTTTAGATGCTAGAGGTTGTTTACAGGTAGGGAGAGATCACCTGTCCACAGCGGATAGTTCCTAGGACCAGATGTAGTACCATTGAATGCAGAATTGTATCTTTCAGCTATGATAAAAGAGAATATCTGCAAGGATAGCAGCTGGATAATCTCTGTGTGTGAGGAGAATCAGTTGCAGAGCTGCGTGCTGAGAGGAAACAGGATGTTTGCTCAACAGTTCATAGTTCAATATATAACTGGACAGTGAAATTCTTAAAAGCGCATATTACACATTGCAGCGCATCGCCATTTTCAAAAGTCCAAATCCGACCCTCCCAGCGAGCTTGATGTCCTGGTGTAGATCCTGTGAACCGGACCTCCCTCTCCTCACCCATCACTTTGTGTCCCGTGGGGATGGCCTCCACCTACCTTGAAGAGCTGTAGGCAATGAACCAGTTCACCCTCCTACATCCTCCACCCAGCTCGCTCCCGGTAACGCCCGTCCGATGAACCCTTGGGCGGGTTTGGGGCAGCGTCCTGTAGAGATGAGACGGATGATTCTCCTGTGATGTGGACTGGTGGGTGTACTGCAGACATCACCTGACATGGAGACCCTGCAGAGGCCAGGGCCTGGGATATAATCCTTCTATTGTGGAATGGAACTCCAGGGATGTGGTAGAATTGTGCCACGGGAGCAGTGGGGACTACAGTGTGTCCAGCAGAGTTGGGACGTTTGCAGTTGAAATGTTTTATTCCTCGTTCCAGCTAGTGGGGAAATTTGGCAATGGGTAACATGGTGGGTGGTGGAAGCGTTTGTATGGATGGCAGGGTTGTGGCAAGAATAGGGCCAGCAGAGTGTGACAGTAATTTCCCACCAGGTACGTACGTATTTTTCCTCTTTCGTGAGTTGAAGCCTCCAAGCAGGTGAGTGTGGATGTTGGGGATTGGCCGTGTTTGGTCTGGAATAGTGATACGGTGATCAGGGGGTTTGAAAGCTTCAGGGATCTGGCACAGATGATGAATTGCTGCCTTGGATAGATCAGACAAAGTCTTATGGACGACAGGGCAGAATTTGGTGGTCTACTTCTGCTTTTCTTGTTTGTTAATTTGCAAGGATTTACCATCTTGTATGGAAGGGGTGTTTTGCACATCTCCGCTGCACTGTAATGCTGTGTGTCGTTCACAAGGCAATGTCTTCCTTCACATTCATTTGTCACCTGATGGTTCTGTTAATATTGTGTATTCCAGAGCTACAGAGTTTGGGAACGTCTGTCGACATCATGGCTGAAGGTGGTAACTGGGGAGGTGATTCAGTTACCTGTGCAGCAAAGGAACAAAAAGGTTAGTGAGCCTTCTGTGGCATATATATGATGCCCTGACAGTGGGAGGTTCACATGGAAGTGGGAATAGGGAAGGGGGTGAGCACAGAGAGTTGACATCCACAGGGACAGCACCGTCACAGGTGGGCGGATGCAGGAATTGTCTGATAAATCAGCACTCCTTTTGGATACAAATGATCTGAGTTGCCTCCAAAGTTTTGTTTTAATATTTATTTTATTAGAAGCTATTGTACAAGGAGAAAGTAATTGACATAACAATTATACAATTTTGTACTGCTTCAATTTTAACATTTTATAAACTAATAACTAAATAGGGAAAAAGGAAAAAGGGAAAGAAAGAAGAAAAGAAATAGAAAAGAAAGAATTTGGAAAAAGACACGAAAAAGAAGAGAGAAACCCCCAGAACTAATGAGGGTGTGAAAGAAGCGGAGATATATCCCACTACCCTTCCCTACGCCCGTTCACCCCACCCTAGCGTCGGTTTTGAGTTTGTGTTCAACCATTATGTTGTTGAAGAAACTCAATAAAAGGACAATAGACAATAGGTGCAGGAGTAGGCCATTCGGCCCTTTGAGCCAGCACCGCCATTCAATGTGATCATGGCTGATCATCCCCAATCAGTACCCCGTTCCTGCCTTCTTCCCACATCCCCTGACTCCGCTATTTTTAAGAGCCCTATCTAGCTCTCTCTTGAAAGTATCCAGAGAACCGGCCTCCACCGCCCTCTGAGGCAGAAAATTCCACACACTCACCACTCTCTGTGAGAAAAAGTGTTTCCTCGTCTCCGTTCTAAATGGCTTACTCCTTATTCTTAAACTGTGGCCCCTGGTTCTGGACTCCCCCAACATCGGGAACATGTTTCCTGCCTCTAGCGTGTCCAAACCTTTAACAATCTTATATGTTTCAATAAGATCCCCTCTCATGCTTTTAAACTCCAGAGTGTACAAGCCCAGCCGCTCCATTCTCTCAGCATATGAGAGTCCCGCCACACACTATCTCTCCTTCACCACTAATCTCCATTATATTGTTTGCCGTGAAAATTGAAAAAAAACATGTTTGCATCTCCCCGTATAGGAGAGCTGAACAGCTCTCTCCTCTTGTCAAAAGTGCCAAGGTTTCCGATGTAGCCCGTGGACGCTGCCATCGTGTCGTTCTCTTTTTAAAAAAATAAAATGTCAGTTTACAAACCCCGAATCCCCCCCCCCCCCCCCTCTATCTGTTCTGGTGTGTAACATTTCACCTAAAACGTAGCTGTACATAGACTATTCAGCTTGAGGAATTCGACAAAAAAAACTCTGTTTAAAATGTTATACACTCCCAAGGATGACACCTTGCCACGTAGACACAACATAGAGATAGCCTGACAAACTTGCCGATTTGTCCAGCTGCTGTTTTAAACTAGTCCCCTGCATAGACGGATCTGCAGGCCTCTCATGTCCAGCTCGCAAACAACTGCAACACAACTCCGTATTTACTGTTTAAACTGTTAAACAATCCTGCGTGTTGCAAAACAGTCCTGCACTGTATTGAAAGGATGAGTTCACAAACTTTATCCCATCCTCGTGTCCAAACCTCGTTGCCAATTTTGTTATATTCCGGACAACAGAATGAATAACAACTTACACGCAGGCTGCCTGGATCACAAGAGAGATTTATTACAACACCAACTCATTAGCATATGCATGAATACATTACAACACTAATCACCTCTGTTTACATGTGATCCATATCCGACCCTATCCATGTGCCTACCTAAAGGCTGCTTAAATGACATGATCATATTTGCCTCAACCACCAGGTTTGGCAGCAAATTCCAGGCATTACATTGTTTATCAATTCCGCCCTCAACCTCTCACACTCCACATTTGGGCTGCAGCCACCTGACAACCAAAATCCATTTTGTGAACACAAACTTTTGGGAAAAAAAGGCGAGGCAAACAATTGGGCATCAAGCAGCCACCCGACAACCAAAATTCATTTTATGAACACAAACATTTTTTTAAAAAGGCGAGGCAAACAATTGGGCAGCAAGCAGCCACTTCACAACCAAAATTCATTTTGTGAACACAAACTTTAAAAAAAAAAGATAAACAATTTGGCAGCAGCTACATCAAGGGGACTCACTGTGGAGTAGACGTCCGTTCAGTGTTATTCACAGCTCAGAGAGCCGTGATCCTCTCGCTTCCTGGGTCTGGCAGAGACTGAGTGAGGCACGACACTTCCGAGTTTTATAGTCCCTCCCCCCTCCCCCCTGCCGCCAGCGGGGGCAGCAGAGAGAACAGAGAGAATGGGGAATATTTTAAAAAGATTAATATCTCTCTCATTTTGCATCAATGGAAAAAATCCTCTGGACCAGGAAGGCGGAGGGGGGGTCTCTGAGCGAGGTGGCCAAACATGACGGCCGTAGATGGCGGCGTTCTCTCGGAAATCGCAGATGTTTCTCTAAGATCCCCCCTCATCCTTCTAAACTCCAGTGAATACAAAGCCCAGTCTTTTCAATCTTTCCTCATATGACAGTCCCGCCATCCCAGGGATCAATCTCGTGAACCTACGCTGCACTGCCTCAATCACAAGGATGTCCTTCCTCAAATTAGACCAAAACTGTACACAATACTCCAGATGTGGTCTCACCAGAGCCCTATACAACTGCAGAAGAACCTCTTTACTCCTGTACTGAAACCCTCTTGTTGTGAAGGCCAACATTCCATTAGCTTTCTTCACTGCCTGCTGTACCTGCACGCCAACTTTCAGTGACCGGTGTACAAGGACACCCAGGTCTCGCTGTACATCCCCCTTTCCCAACCTAACCCCATTAAGATAATAATCTGCTCCCTTGTTTTTGCCGCCAAAGCGGATAACCTCACATTTATCTATATTATACTGCATCTGCCACGCATCTGCCCACTCACTCAACCTGTCCAGGTCCCTCTGCAACCTCCTAACATTCTCTTCACAGTTCACACTGCCACCCAGCTTTGTGTCATCCGCAAACTTGTTAGTGTTGCTCCTAATTCCCTCTTCCAAATCATTAATAGTTCACAGTTGCGGCCCCAACACCGAGCCTTGCGGCACTCCACTCGCCACTGCCTGCCATTCTGAAAAGGACCCGTTCACTCCTACTCTTTGCTTCCAGTCTGCCAACCAATTTTCTATCCATGTCAACATCCTACGCCCAATACCATGTGCTCCAATTTTAGTCACCAGTCTCCCCTGCGGGACCTTATCAAACGCTTTCTGAAACACTACATCCTCTGGCACCCCTTTATCCATTTTACTTGTCACATCCTCAAAAAATTCCCGAAGATTAGTCAAGCATGATTTCCCTTTCATAAATCCATGTTGACTTGGACTAATCCTTTTACTGCTATCCAAATGCCCCATTATTACCTCTTTAATAATTGACTCCAGCATCTTTCCCACCACTGAAGTCAGGCTAACTGGTTTGTAATTCCCCGTTTTCTCTCTCGCTCCTTTCTTGAAAAGTGGAATAACATTAGCTATCCTCCAATCCACAGGAACTGATCCTGAATCTATTGAACGTTGGAAAATGATCACCAATGCGTCCACTATTTCTAGAGCCACCTCCCTCAGGACCCTGGGATGCAGACCATCCGGCCCAGGGGATTTATCATCCGTCAGTCCCATTAGCCTACCCAATACTATTTCTCGCCTAATGAAAATTTATTTCAATTCCTCTACCCCCTTAGATCCTCTGTCCTCCAGTACATCTGGGAGATTGTTTGTGTCCTCCTTAGTGAAAACAGATCCGAAGTACCTATTCAACTCTTCTGCCATTTCCTTGTTGCCCATAATAATTTCACCCGTGTCTGCCTTCAAGGGACACACATTTGACTTTGCTACTCTTTTTCCCTTAACATATCTAAAGAAGCTTTTACTGCCCTTCTTTATATTCCTGGCCAGCTTCCCCTCGTACTTCATCTTTTCAGCCCGTATTGCCCGTTTTGTTTCCTTCTGTTGTGCTATGAAAGTTTACCAATCCTCTGGCTTACGGGTACTTTTTGCTGTGTTATACATCTTTTCTTTTAGTTTTATTCTATCCCGAACTCCTCTTGTCAGCCACGGTTGCCTCCTACTCCCCTTAGAATCTTTCTTCCTTTTTGGAATGAAATGATCCTGCGCCTTCCAGATTATGCCCAGAAATTCTTGCCATTGCTGTTCCGCTCTCATTGCTGCTAGGATCCCTTTCCAGTCAATCTTGGCCAGCTCCCCTCTCATGCCTTCATAGTCCCCTTTGTTCAACTGCATCACTGCCACTTCCGATTTAACGTTCTCCTTCTCAGATTGCAGATGAAAACTAATCATATTATGATCACTACCTCCAAGCGGTTCCTTTACCTCGAGTTCTCTTATCATATCTGGTTCATTGGACAACACTAAATCCAGAATTGCCTTTTCTTGGGTCGGCTCCATTACGAGCTGCTCTAAGAATCCATATTGGAGCACTCTACAAACTCTCTTTCTTGGGGTCCTGAACCAACCTGATTTTCCCAGTCTACCTGCATATTGAAATCCCCCATTACCACAGTGGCATTGCCTTTGTTACATGCCAGTTTTAACTCCTGCTGCAACTTACACCCTACATCCGGGCTACTATTTGGGGGTCTGGAGATAACACCAATTAGTGTCTTCTTGCCTTTACAATTCCTCAACTCAATCCACAGTGACTCTACCTCGTCAGTCCCTATGTCTTCCCTCGCAAGGAACTGAATTCCATCCCTCACCAGCAGAGCTACCCCTCCTCCTCTGCCCACCTGCCTGCCCTTTCTATAGGATGTATAACCCTGAATATTAAGTTCCCAGGCCCGATCCTCCTGCAGCCTCGTCTCAGTAATCCCACAATGTCATATCTACCAACCTCTATCTGAGTATCAAGCTCATCTACTTTACTTCTTATACTTTGCGCATTCATATACAATACTTTTAATTCCTTACGCATCGCACCTTTCACATCGGTCCCTATTACACTTAGCCATACTCTCCTATCCTTTTGTGAGCTTCCTTTCCCGTTAATTCTGAGGTCATTAACCATCCCTTTACTCCCTTTCCCTTTAACTCCATCCTCGACTATCCCATTTGACACCCCACCCCCCTTATTCAGTTTAAAACCACCCGTGTAGCAGTGGCAAACCTGCCTGCGAGAATGCTGGTCCCCCACCTGTTAAGATGCAATCTGTCCCTTTTGTACAGTTCCCCCTTACTGGAAGCAAACCGGAGATAACAACCCTGGTGGTCCTGCTTTTCAGCATTTTTCCGAGCTCTCTAAAGTCACGCTGCAGAATATTCATCTCCTCCTTTCCGACATCGTTTGTGCCGACATGCACTACCACTTCCGGCTGTTCACCTTCGCCCTTGAGGATTTTCTGCACTCTGTCCGTGACATCCTGGATCCTGGCACCAGGAAGGCAGCACACCATCCTCGAATCCCGTCTGTTGCCGCAGAAACCCCTGTCCGTACCCCTCACAATGGAGTCTCCAACTGCAATGGCGTTGCCTGACGTTGGCCTCTTTGGTTTTGGTTCAACAGCCCTTTTTACTTCGCAAGCCAGTCAGCCGTTCAGTGTTCCGACAGCTTCTAAGTGGGTGAACCTGTTCACAAGAGGTACAACACCCGGGGACCTTTGCATTCCAAGTTTCCCTCCCTTTCTCACCGTCACCCACCTTCTCTCTTCCAGCACCTTAGGTGTAACAATCTCACTGTAGGACTTGTCGTGGAACAACTCAGTTTCTCAGACGAACCTGAGGTCATCCACTTGCTTCTCCAGTTCCCGAACATGGTCCTTCAGGAGCTGTACCTGGAAGACCTTCCTTCTATCTATGTCCAGTCACCCAGCTAGGGAACATTTTCCGGAGTGATCATAGATTCGTAGAAAATACGTGCAGGAGGAGGCCATTCAGCCCTTCGAGCCTGCACCGCCATTCAATATGATCATGGCTGATCATCCAACTCGGTATCCTGTACCTGCCTTCTCTCCATACCCCCTGATCCCTTTAGCCACAAGGACCACATCTAACTCCCTCTTAAACATAGCCAATGAACTGGCCTCAACTACCTTCTGTGGCAGAGAATTCCACAGATTCACCGCTCTCTGTGTGAAAAATGTTTTTCTCATCTCGGTCCTAAAAGACTTCCCCCTTATCCTTAAACTGTGACCCCTTGTTCTGGAGTTCCCCAACATCGGGAATAAATCTTCTGCATCTAGCCTGTCCAACCCCTTAAGAATTTTGTAAGTTTCCATAAGATCCCCCCTCAATCTTCTAAATTCCAGCGAGTACAAGCCGAGTCTATCCAGTCTTTCTTCATATGGAAGTCGTGCCATCCCAGGAATCAGTCTGGTGAACCTTCTCTGTACTCCCTCTATGGCAAGAATGTCTTTCCTCAGATTAGGAGATCAAAACTGTACGCAATACTCCAGGTGTGGCCTCACCAAGACCCTGTACAACTGCAGGGTGATGAATGGGAGCGGGAACCGTTCATTGTGAATACGTGATGTGAAAACTGCAGTTTCTTTCTAATGCACCCATGGAAGTGTGAACTGAGGGCCAATGGTGAACGATTTCTCAGATGATGTTCTCCTTCCCCTCCTGTGGTCACAGATATAAACTCGGCAATCTCCGCTTTCCTGTCAAACTGTGATGATTACCAGCTCTTACAGTTGACGAGGTTCTACCGGGACCGACTGGAGCAGGCGATTGAAGAGGGTGTGGATGGAGTTAGCCTCATGGTAATGGGCCCGGATCACTTCACTAGCCAAGAGTGTCACGTAAGTGGAACGGGCGCGCATTGTGTGTTGCTTCTAAATTTAACACAGACTGAGAGAACCAATGTAAGGAAATATCCGGGGCCCTTGTGGATCAAACTCCACAAAGGAGTCTGGGGATGCAGCAACACTGAGCCTGTATTCCACCGACACCAGCTCACAGCACCAACACGTCACCGATTGTCCTGAATTCCCATGTTTAGCCACATTTGGGCACGTGACTTCCAGTGATATGACACCTCATGGTACTGCGAGCACAGATTGTATTAAGCTTGTCTTCCATCATGTTTCAAATACTTGGCCCAAAGGCCCTGACAAGGGGCTGTGTAGTCCCGGTGATTCCCGGCTTTTGGGCAGATTACATCATGCCTCGTGTTGCAGATGCCTTTTCCTCATGAGTTTTTCACAGTTTCATAATTACAGCGGTGGGAAGGTTAACATTGAAGAATTATTAACAATACATACCTGGAAGGCAGCTGCCGAGTTAAATAATGGTCCTTATGTATGACACCAAACTGTATGACCCCAAAAATACAAACCATACCTAACCATAACATTCCCCGTGTGATTATTCCACTTCAAACAGGTTTCACTGCTGCTTGGCCCCCGACTCTCTCCCTGCGCACATGTCCCGTGGTCACTGGCTTCTCCTCACTACCGGTTCCCCAGCTGACACCAGACCCCTCATGTTTCACTGCCTCACTGCTGCTTGGCCCCCGACTCTCTCCCTGGGCACATGTCCCGTGGTCACTGGCTTCTCCTCACTACCGGTTCCCCAGCTGACACCAGACCCCTCCTGTTTCACTGCCTCACTGCTGCTTGGCCCCCGGCTCTCTCCCTGGGCACATGTCCCGTGGTCACTGGCTTCTCCTCACTACCGGTTCCCCAGCTGATACCAGACCCCTCATTGACCCCAGTAGTGTCGTGTGCTCTTCCTGTAGTTAATCAGCACTTACCCTGGGGAAGCTCAACACTGGCCCTGTGGGAGTCAGACTGTGCCAGGTCAGTCGGTGTCCAGGGTGGGTCATTGTCAGCCTGATGATTGCATGGTGACATTGATGCTGAGGGTCGTGTCTCAGAGTTGGCCCTTTTCTCCCGCTTGCTGCTTGCCTTTCTCCGCTCCTCAATATGTTCACCATTGGTCATTACAGAGTGTGACTGAGCTTGTAGAGACGGGAAAGCAAGCGGCCGGATCCAAACTGCTCCTGAGTCTGGTGATGGAGAAGGGTTCTGGGGCACGAAGGGTGATGTGGGAATCCCTTGTGGAAATACGTCAAACACTACCGAAGCTGAGCAGAATATTGAAGGAGATACTGGCTCAAGGTACGGCAACATTAGACTATTAAACTTCAGCTGTAAATGCTGCTGATCTTACAATATTGAACAAAAAGGACCATACGTTAAGCCCAAGATAGACACAAAATGCTGGAGTAACTCAGCGGGACAGGCAGCGTCTCAGGATAGAAAGAATGGGTGACGTTTCATATTGAGACCCTTCTTCAGACTGAGTCAGGGGAGTGGGAGCTAGAGATGAGGAAGTGTAAGGTGTGAAAACGGACAAAGAGGAAGGAGATGAATGAAATTGAACTATAGATCAGTGCTTGTTAAACTGGTGAATGGTTCACACAAGGGTAAATGAAGTTGTTTTGCGATGAATGAAACTAGAGGGGTGAATGACTTAATTTATTCAGCTCTTTATACACAAGGGAGAATAAGAGGAAAATCACCAAAAAACACGAGAATATTTAGTGGAGGGTGAATGCTATTCACAAATGCTATTTACAATATATATTAATGATCTGGATGAGGGAATTGAAGGCAATATCTCCAAGTTTGCGGATGACACTAAGCTGGGGGGCAGTGTTCGCTGTGAGGAGGATGCTAGGAGACTGCAAGGTGACTTGGATAGGCTGGGTGAGTGGGCAAATGTTTGGCAGATGCAGTATAATGTGGATAAATGTGAGGTTATCCACTTTGGTGGCAAAAACAGGAAAGCAGACTATTATTTAAATGGTGGCCGATTAGGAAAAGGGGAGATGCAGCGAGACCTGGGTGTCATGGTACACCAGTCATTGAAAGTAGGCATGCAGGTGCAGCAGGCAGTGAAAAAAGCGAATGGTATGTTAGCTTTCATAGCAAAAGGATTTGAGTACAGGAGCAGGGAGGTTCTACTTCAGTTGTACAGGGTCTTGGTGAGACCCACACCTGGAGTATTGCGTACAGTTTTGGTCTCCAAATCTGAGGAAGGACATTATTGCGATAGAGGGAGTGCAGAGAAGGTTCACCAGACTGATTCCTGGGATGTCAGGACTGTCTTATGAAGAAAGACTGGATAGACTCGGTTTATACTCTCTGGAATTTAGGAGATTGAGAGGGGATCTTATAGAAACTTACAAAAATTCTTAAGGGGTTGGACAGGCTAATGCAGGAAGATTGTTCCCGATGTTGGGAAAGTCCAGGACAAGGGGTCACAGCTTAAGGATAACGGGGGAAATCCTTTTAAGACCGAGATGAGAAAGAAAGACTTTTTTCACACAGAGAGTGGTGAGTCTCTGGAACTCTCTGCCACAGAGGGTAGTTGAGGCCAGTTCATTGGCTATATTTAAGAGTGAGTTGGATGTGGCCCTTGTGGCTAAGGGGATCAGAGGGTATGGAGAGAAGGCAGGTACGGGATACTGAGTGGATGATCAGCCATGATCATATTGAATGGCGGTGCAGGCTCGAAGGGCTGAATGGCCTACTCCTGCACCTAATTTCTATGTTTCTATGAAATGTTGCGATAAAGACACACGGGTGAATGACACTGAACTAGTTTAAGAAGCACTGGAATAGATCATTGTTAGCTAGGAGAATGTAACAAGAAAACAAACAGATAAAATGTAATCAAGGACAGTCGGACTGGTCGGAGAACTGTCAAGGTGTGAGGGATGGAGAGAGAGAGGGAAAGCAAGGGTTACGAAGTTAGAGAAGTCAATATTCATACCACTGGGGTGTAAGTTCTCAAGTTAATACATTAATCTGTTTAAACAGGTCAAGGCCAATTCGCCTACATGGACACGGTGGGGCAGGGTTTATCTGAAGTGCCCACTCACCTGAAAAAAAAAGGTAAGCGATGGGATGGGGACTCACAAAGCCAGCTGCTGCCTGCCTCTCACTCTGAAACTGAATGTCTGCCTTCAGCTGCCTGATTAGAATCTGTCACAACTTGGGCGGTGGCTGGGCCTTCCTTGTTGGCTCTGGTGGATGGGGAACTATTGGTTTTTGTCACAATCCTCCCTCGATCAATTTTGTGGAGTCTCCATGTTTAATCAGACTCCTCCACGGGGAATCCAGCGACGGATGGGCTGCCGTCCTGTCAGTCAGCAAGTCACCAGATTCCACTCTCGGCAGCGCGGGCCGGAGAATCCCGAGAATTCCCAAAACTTACTCGACTGAGAAAAAAATGGGAAACCTCCATCTGCAGCGTAGAGGTGTTGCAAATGCGGAGTTCTACAGCAGAAAAACCCGGACTTGCTTGGAGTTCCTGGGGAATTGCCTGCGTTCAGACGCTGGTTGCCACGTACAGAGGAGGAATGTGATGGAGGTTTGTAGAGCCAACACTGGCTCAGCCTAGAGAAGGAAAGAGATTGTGTTTCAATAGCGCTGGCTCCATCCTGAGAACAGTAATCTATATGGATCGACGGGAGAACCTGCAGCAAGGTGGTAAAACATACATAAAGAAACTTTTGATAAACTAACAAAAATAAACATACATAGACAATAGGTGCAGGAGGAGGCCATTCGGCCCTTCTAGCCAGCACCGCCATTCATTGTGATCATGGCTGATCGTCCCCAATCAATAACCCGTGCCTGCCTTCTCCCCATATCCCTTGTCTCCACCAGCCCCTAGAGCTCTATCTAACTCTCTCTTAAATCCATCCAGTGACTTGGCCTCCACTGCCCTCTGTGGCAGGGAATTCCACAAACTCACAACTCTCTGGGTGGAAAAGTTTGTTCTCACCTCTTAAATGGCTTCCGCTTTATGCTAAGACTGGAAGACTGAGGTGAGAAAAAATGTAAATGTTTTAAATTCATAAAACATCCCCAAATGATGGGTAAAAATGACTAAATAACATGGCTGAATGAGGGACTGTACCTGCACACCAGGGAAAAGCCCATGATCGTGGTCCGGAGGCCTGAAAGGCAGTTTTAAGAAATTCTCCGGTGAATTTTATTCAAAGGAATGCGGCGTCAGTAATACTTGAAGGTCAAAACACAATTATATTTACTGAGGAATGCATATCGGTGTATTGGTGACACGTTGTATAACTACTTGTTAACTACTGGCAGTTAACAGTAGTAGTTAACAAATCGTTTTTGTCTCAGAGGAATCAAGTGATAAACGACTACAATCTTTCTACAGGGTTACACAAAATGCTGGAGAAACTCAGCGGGTGCAGCAGCATCTAAGGAGCGAAGGAGATAGGCGACGTTTCGGGTCGAGACCCTTCTTCAGACTGGTCAGGGATCAGGGAAACGAGAGATATAGACGGTGATGTGAGAGATAAAGAACAATGAATGAAAGATATGCAAAAAAGTATCGATGATAAAGGGAACAAGCCATTGTAAGCTGTTTGTGGTGTGAAAATGAGAAGCTAGTGCGGCTAGGGTGGGGGAGGGAGATAGAGATAGAGGGAATGCCAGGGCCCTGATGGCTGAGGGAGAGGTGGGAGGGGAGGAGACAGCAGGGTTAACAGAATTGAGAAAATTCAATGTTCAAGCCCAAAGGATGGCAAACTCCCCAAGCGGAATATGAGGTGCTGTTCCTCCAACTTGCGGTGTTGCTCACTCTGGCCGTGGAGGAGGCCCAGGACCGAGAGGTCGGATACGGAATGGGAGGGGGAGTTGAAGTGCTGAGCGACCGGGAGGTCGGTGGTTTTTGCGTAGACCGAGCGGAAGGTGTTTCGGCGAAACATCGCCAAGCCTCCGCTTGGTCTCACCGATATAGATATCTGGCATCTGGAGCAGCGGATGCAGTAGATGAGGTTGGAGGAGGTGCAGGTGAACCTCTGTCGGACCTGAAGGAACTACTTGGGTCCCTGAAAGGAGTGGAGGGGGGAGGTGAAGGACAAGTGTTTGCATTTCTTGCGGTTGCAAGGGAAAGTGCCCGGGGTAAGGAGTAGAGCGGGAGGGGAGGGAAGAATGGACAAGGGAGTCCGGAGGGAGCGGTCTTTGCGGAAGGCAAGACGGGGGGAGATGGGAAGATGTGGCGGGTGGAGGGGTCACGTTGGAGGTGGCGAAACTGGCGGACGACTATCTGTTGTATTTGCTGGCTGGTGGGGTGAAAGGTGAGGACCAGGGGGACTCTGCCCTGTTTGCGAGTGGGGGAATGGGGAGAGAGGGCAGTGTTGCGGGGTATGGAGGAGACCCTGGTGCGAGCCTCATCAATAGTGGGGGAGGGGAATCCCCGTTCTTCTTCAGAGCCACCTGGACTACTCTTCCTCCCACCCTGCTTCCTGTAAGGACTCCATCCCCCATTCCCAATTCCTTCGTCTACGCCGCATCTGCTCCCAGGATGAGGTGTTCCACACCAGGTCATCACAAATGGCCTCATTCTTCAGAGAACGGGGATTCCCCTCCCCCACTATTGATGAGGCTCGCACCAGGGTCTCCTCCATACCCCGCAACACTGCCCTTTCTCCCGTTCCCATTCCCCCACTCGCAAACAGGGCAGAGTCCCCCTGGTCCTCATCTTTTCACCCCACCAGCCAGCAAATACAACAGATAGTCCGTCCGCCAGTTTTGCCACCTCCAACGTGACCCCTCCACCTGCCACATCTTCCCATCACTCCCCCCCCTGTCTGCCTTCCGCAAAGACCGCCCGCTCCCTCCGCGACTCCTTGTCAATTCCTTCCCTCCCCTCCCGCTCTACTCCTTCCCCGGGCACTTTCCCTTGCACCGCAAGAAATGCAACACTTGTCCCTTCACCTCCCCCCTCCACTCTTTCAGGGACCCAAGCAGTCCTTCCAGGTCCGACAGAGGTTCACTGCACCTCCTCCAACCTCATCTACTGCATCCGCTGCTCCAGATGCCAGATGATCTATATCGGTGAGACCAAGCGGAGGCTTGGCGATCGTTTCGCCGAACACCTCCGCTCGGTCCGCAAAAACCAACCCGACCTCCCGGTCTGCTCAGCACTTCAACTCCCCCTCCCAATCCGTATCCGACCTCTCGGTCCTGGGCCTCCTCCATGGCCAGAGTGAGCAACACCGCAAGTTGGAGGAACAGCACCTCATATTCCGCTTGGGAGTTTGCATCCTTGGGCTTGAACATGAATTTTCTCAATTCTGTTAACCCCTGCTGTCTCCTCCCCCTCCCACCTCTCCCTCAGCCCTCGGGCCCTGGCATTCCCTCTATCTCCATCTCCCTCCCCCACCCTAGCCGCACTAGCTTCTCATTTTCACACCACAAACAGCTTACAATGGCTTGTTCCCTTTATCATCAATACTTTTTTGCATATCTTTCATTCATTGTTCTTTATATCTCTCACATCACCGTCTATATCTCTCGTTTCCCTGATCCCTGACCAGTCTGAAGAAGGGTCTCGACCCGAAACGTCGCTATCTCCTTCGCTCCTTAGATGCTGCTGCACCCGCTGAGTTTCTCCAGCATTTTGTGTAACCCTCGATTCTCCAGCATCTGCAGTTTCTTCGTCAACACAATCTTTCTACAGTTCTCATTAAACCCGACCTTTTTAAAAATGTAAAATTCCAAAGTGATTTTGCTGCAACATGTTGCACATAACATGGGGAGGATTGTCCCCCACCTCTCAAAACATTGGGGGCCCCCGCCCCCCGTCCCCCTAGAATTTACCAGTGTCGCAGAGTTGCTGCCTCACAGCGCCACAGACCCCAGCTCGATCCTAACTACGCCTGCTGTCTGTATGGAGTTTGTACCTTCTCCCCGTGACCACGTGGGTTTTCTCCGGGTGCGTCGGTTTCATCCCACATTCCCAAGACGTGCAGTTTGTATGTTAATTTGCTTCTGGCAAATTGTCCCGAGTGTGAAGAAAAGGAGTCGTGCAGGTGATGGATGATCTGCGTGGGATTGTTGGGCCAATGGCCTGTTTCCTCTAAACTAAAGTAAAACTCAATGAAACAAATCCAAGTGAAGCCCAACACTTGATTGTAATTGATCCCGTCCACTGTTACTCTCGGCAGTGTTTCCTAGTTCAGTTGATCAGTGAAGGCAAGTGCCCATATTCAGGCCACGTAGCCACTACAGAATAGGATGTGGACTAGATGCTCGGTGAAACAATCTTCACTCTGTAATAAACAGCCAATGTAGCCTGAAGCAAACACAATCGGAGTTAGATGTGGGATGTTGAAATATTCCCGGCCATTGTTCATTTTCAACCTCCTAATTTTGATTTTTCAAAGGTTTAGTTAAAACATCCCCCTACTAGTTTTGCTGAACACATGTTGGCTGTTCCACCTTGACCAGAATAGATACAGACATGCTGTCTCTCTGTCCACAGATGTTCAACGGAAACACAAGGAGACTCTGCGAGCACAGACTGAAACACTGAGAGTGAACACCATCCTGATGAAGGAGAAGGTTAAGGTTTTCCAGCTGCTTGATCGATACGCTGAGCTCACAATCATCTCCACTGTTCGAGATCGGACACTGGTGGAACATGAGCTGCTGGCAAGAGGCCGGGACCATGAAGAGTGGAGAGAGAAACGTCTCCGGAGAGAACTGGAAAAAATCAGGACTGATCAATTGTTCCAGGAAAGTTTCCACAAGAAAATTCAGCGATTTTGGGCTGGGCATAAATCTGGGAGTTCGTCTGCCGTGGCCGGTGTCCCGGGGATCGGAAAAACAACAATGGTGCAAAAGATTGTTCATGACTGGGCCACGGGGAAAATATACCAACAATTCCATTTTGTCTTCAGTTTCAAATTCCGGGATTTAAACACAATTGACTTCAAAATAAACCTGAGGCAGCTAATTCTGCATCAGTATCCATACTTTGGGAATATGCTAGGAGAGGTCTGGAACAACCCAGAGGGATTGCTCTTTATATTCGACGGTCTGGATGAATTCAAGGGCAGAATCGATTTTGCTGACAGTCGGAGAGACACAGAACCTCAGCACCAGTGCCCAGATCCTGAATCCCGGTGTGACGTGTCTGACATTGTGTACAGTTTAATCCAGCACAAGCTGCTCCCAGGGTGTTCAGTGCTAGTGACCACCCGCCCCCACTGTGTTACATTTACTGGAACAAGGCAGCGATCATGTCCGGGGCTGAAATCCTGGGATTTTTGGTGAGGAACGGAAGGAATATTTTCACCAGGGTATTTTAAAGATCAGTCGGTGGCAACAGCTGTTTTCAAACATGTGAAGGAGAACGAGATCCTGTACACCATGAGCTACAACCCCTCCTACTGCTGGATCCTCGGCCTGACACTGGGCCCCTTCTTTCACACAAACACACCGGGACCCGCAGCGAGTTCCCAAGACCATCACCCAACTATATTGCTACTTTATTCACCACATCCTGAAAAACCACGGCCGTACGATTGAGAGCCTCCGTGAGGTGTTACTGAGGCTTGGTCAGATGGCCTTCACTGGAGTGGCCGAGAAGAAGATTGTGTTCACTGATGGAGATTTGATCAAATACAATCTGCAGCTTTCCCAGTTCCTGTCCGGGTTCCTGATGGAACTTTTGGAGAGAGAGGATTCAGCCCGGAGCGTGGTGTACACCTTCCCGCACCTCACCATCCAAGAGTTTGTAGCCGCACTCGCACAATTCCTGACTGTAGATCCCAGGAATATCGTGAAACTCCTGTCTGAAGCCCACAGCACGACAGACGGGCGATTTGAAGTATTTCTCCGTTTTGTCGCTGGTCTCCCACGGGCAGCCTGGATCCTGGAGGAGTTTCTGGGTCCATTTCCTAATGAAACAATCTGCCGAGTGATTGACTGGGTGAAGGAGGAGGTTCAACGCTGGGCTGGAAACACAGAGAGCGAAGCTGATAAACGGAGGCTCCTGAACACGATGCACTACCTGTTTGAGTCTCAGAATCCTGCACTGGCTCAGCAGACACTGGGATCTGTGGAATCACTTTCATTCAGTGGACTGGGACTGACCCCGATTGACTGTGCGGTCCTGTCTCATGTCATCAGGCTCTGTGATACAATCAATCACCTCAATCTGGATGACTGCCGCATTCAGTGTGAAGGTCTCCAGCGGCTGGGACCGGCTCTGCACAAGTGTCAGCACTTGAGGTAACTGTCCGTTTGACACTAACATTGAACTGTAAACTTGTTTCACTAGTTTGTTATTCCGTCCAGCACCCCTTCTATGGGGCCGAGCGAGCGGCCGTCACTGTGCACTGCCCCCCCCCTCCCCCCGGGTCACCAGTGGTGGACTCCGTCCCCCCCTCCCCCGGGTCGCCGCGTGTTGACTCCATTCCCTCCCTCCCCTCCCCGGGTCACCAGTGGTTTGACTCCGTCCCCCCCCCCCCGGGTCACGCATGTTGACTCATTCCCCCCCCTCCCCCGGGTCATGCGTGTTGACACCGTTCCCCCTCCCCGGGTCACACATTGGTTGTCTCTGTCCCCCTCTCCCCCTGGTCATATGCGTGTTGACTCCGTCCCCCCCCCCGGGTCATGCTTGTTGACTACGTCCCCTCCCCCCCCCGGGTCACGCTTGTTGACTCCGTCCCCTCCTCCCGGGTCACGCGTGTTGAACTTCCGTCCCCCCTTCCCCGGGTCACGCGTGTTGACTCGTCCCCCCCCTCCCCCTGGTCACGCGTGTTGACTCCGTCCCCCTCCTCCCCGGGTCACGCGTGTTGACTTTCCGTCCCCCTCCCCTGGGTCACGCGTGTGTTGACTCCGTCCCCCTCCCCGGGTCACGCGTGTTGACTCTGTCCCCACCTCCCCGGGTCACGCGTGTTGACTCCGTCCCCCCTCACCGCATGGGTCACGCGTGTTGACTCCGTCCCCCCCTCTCCCAGGTCATGCGTGTTGACTCCGTCCCCCCTCCCCCGGGTCACGCGTGTTGACTCCGTCCCCCTCCCCCGGGTCACGCGTGTTGCCGCCGTTCTCTACACGGGGAACATTATCCGGTCGTCGGGGAATGAGAATAAACGGTGAAAGTCACCAAACACCACAACCACAGGGATTTATTCTATAATTGGCCGAGGCGCTTCCATTAATATCCGTTTGGGAGAAGTTATCCATCTCAGCCTCACCGGGGTTTGTATCCGTCTGTTTCTTACTCTGTCTGTTTGTGTTTAGACTGGGATACAACGACCTGGGAGATTCCGGAGTGAAACTGGTGTCTGCGGCTCTGAGGAACCCGGACTGTAAAATACAGACACTGCGGTAAGTCCCAGACTGTGAGAGATTGTGTTTACACTCCCTGGGTGTCTGACACTGAACATTAATATGATCAGTAATTGTGTCACTGATAAACACTGGGGATTTGCACCGTCTCCTGTCTCTCTGTGTCCCTCACCCTCACTCTCTCTCATCCCCAGGCTGGACGGTGTCGGTCTCACAGATTCTGGAGCCGAGGATCTCGCCTCCGCTCTCAGTACAAACCCCTCACTGACGCAGCTGTACCTGAGTGATAATAAACTGGGAGATTCCGGAGTGAAACTGGTGTCTGCGGCTCTGAGGAACCCGGACTGTAAAATACAGACACTGCGGTAAGTCTCAGACTGTGAGAGAATGTGTTTACACTCACCGGGTGTCTGACACTGAACATTAAGTCACTGATAAACACTGGGGATTTGCACCGTCTCCTGTCTCTGTATCCCTCACCCTCACTCTCTCTCATCTCCAGGCTGGACGGTGTCGGTCTCACAGATTCTGGAGCCGAGGATCTCGTCTCCGCTCTCAGTACAAACCACACGGTGACGGAGCTGAACCTGAGTGATAATAAACTGGGAGATTCCGGAGTGAAACTGGTGTCTGCGGCTCTGAGGAACCCGGACTGTAAAATACAGACACTGGGGTAAGTCCCAGACTGTGAGACAATGTGTTTACACTCACTGGGTGTCTGACACTGAACATTAATATGTTTAAGAAGGAACAGCAGATGGGGGAAAAAATCGAAGGTAGACAAAAATGCTGGAGAAACTCAGCGGGCGAGGCAGCATCTATAGAGTGAAGGAATAGGTGACGTTTCGCGTCGAGACCCTTCTTCAGACTGATGTCGGGGGGGGGGGAAGAAAGGAAGAGGCAGAGACAGTGGGCTGTGGGGGAGCTGGGAAGGGGAGGGGAAAGAGGGAGAGAGCAGGGACTACCTGAAATTGGAGAAGTCAATGTTCATACCGCTGGGGTGTAAACTACCCAAGTGAAATATGAGGAGCTGCTCCTCCAATTTACGGTGGGCCTCACTCTGGCAATGGAGGAGTCTCAGGACAGAGAGGTAGGATTGGGAATGGGAGGGGGTAGTTGATGGCTGAGCCACCGGGAGATCAGTTGGTTATTGCGGACCAGTCGCGGAGGTGTTGGGAGAAGCGAATCGCCAAGCCTTTAAGCTTGGTCTCACCGATGTAGAGCAGCTGACACCTAGAGCAGGCGGATGCAATAGACGAGGTTGAGGAGGTTGCAGAGTGAACCTCTGCCTCACCTGGAACGACTGCTTGGGTCCTTGGATGGAGTCAAGGGGGGAGGTAAAGCGACAAGTGTAGCATTTCCTGCGGTTGCAAGGGAAAGTACCAGGGAAGGGGGTGGTTTGGTGGGAAGGGACGAATTGACCAGGGAGATACAGGGGGAGCGGTCTCTGCGGAAAGCCAAAAGGGGAGGAGATGGGAATATGTGGCCAGTGGTGGGATCCCGATGAGGGGTGAAAATGTCGGAGGATTATCTGTTGTATGTGACCGGCTGGTAGGGTGGAGGGAAGGACAAGGGGGACTCTGGGCCTTGTTAGAGTGGGGGGGATGGGGAGTGAGAATGCAAGTGTTACGGGGGTTGAGGCCACAGAAGAGACCCTGGAGAGAGCCTCATCTATAGTAGAAGAAGGGGGAAACCCCCGTGCTCCCCTGAAGAATGAGGACATCTCCGATGCCCTGGTGTGGAACATCTCAAAAACCACCTGGGAGCAGATGCGGCGTAGACGGAGGAAATTGGAGTAGGGGATGGAGTAACCTTACAGGAAGCAGGGTGGGAAGAAGTGTATCCGAGAGCCGTGGGAGTCAGTGGTTTATAGTGGATGTCGGTCAGTAGTCTGTCACCTGCGATGGAGATAGTGAGGTCCAAAAAACGGGGGAGATGTCGGAAATGGGGTCCAGGTGTATGTGAGCTGCCGGATGGAAGTTAGTGGTGAAATGGATGAAGTCAGTGAGTTGTGTGTGGGTGCAGGAGGTGGCACCAATGCAGGCGTCGATGTAACGGGGGTAGAGGTCGGGGATGGGGCCACGGTACGTTTCGAACAAGGATTGTTCGACGTACCCTACAAAGAGGCAGGCATAGTTTGGGCCCATACGCGTGCCCATAGCTACACCTTGGATTTGGAGGAAATGGGAGGAGTCAAATGCAAAGTTGTTGAGGCCCCATCCCCGACCTCTACCCCCGGGAACGGGATCCCACCACTGGCCACATATTCCCATCTCCTCCCCTTTTGGCTTTCCGCAGAGACCACTCCCTCCGTAACTCCCTGGTCAATTCGTCCCTTCCCACCCTTCCCACCCCCTTCCCTGGTACTTTCCCTTGCAACCGCAGGAAATGCTACACTTGTCGCTTTCCCTCCCCCCTTGACTCCATCCAAGGACCCAAGCAGTCGTTCCAGGTGAGGCAGAGGTTCACCTGCACCTCCTCCAACCTCATCTATTGCATCCTCCGCTGCTCTAGGTGTCAGCTGCTCTACATCGGTGAGACCAAGCGTAGGCTTGGCGATCGCTTCACCTTCACCCAACACCTCCGCTCGGTCCGCAATAACCAACCTGATCTCCCGGTGGCTCGGCACTTCAACTCCCCCTCCCATTCCCAATCCCACCTTTCTGTCCTGGGCCTCCTCCATGGCCAGAGTGAGGCCCACCGTAAATTGGGGGGGGGGGGGGGGGGGAGCAGCACCTCATATTTCGCTTGGGTAGTTTACACCCCAGCGGTATGAACATTGACTTCTCCAATTTCAGGTAGTCTCTGCTCTCTCCCTCTTTCCCCTCCCCTTCCCAGCTCTCCCACAGCCCACTGTCTCCACCTCTTCCTTTCTTCCCCCCCCCCCCCCCCCCCCCCCCCCTCACTCCCACATCAGTCTGAAGAAGGGTCTCGACCCGAAACTTCACATATTTCTTCGCTCCATAGATGCTGCACCTGCTGAGTTTCTCCAGCATCTTTGTCTACCGTGAACATTAATATGATCAGCAATCGTTTCACTGATAAACACTGGGGATTTGCACCGTCTCCTGTCTCTCTGTGTCCCTCACCCTCACTCTCTCTCATCCCCAGGCTGGAACGTGTCGGTCTCACAGATTCTGGAGCCGAGGATCTCGTCTCCGCTCTCAGTACAAACCACACAGTGACGGAGCTGAACCTGAGTGGGAATAAACTGGGAGATTCCGGAGTGAAACTGGTGTCTGCGGCTCTGAGGAACCCGGACTGTAAAATACAGATACTACGGTAAGTCCCAGACTGTGAGAGATTGTGTTTACACTCACTGGGTGTCTGACACTGAACATTAATATGATCAGTAATTGTGTCACTGATAAACACTGGGGATTTGCACCGTCTCCTGTCTCTCTGTGTCCCTCACCCTCACTCTCTCTCATCTCCAGGCTGAATATGTCGGTCTCACAGATTCTGGAGCCGAGGATCTCATCTCCGCTCTCAGTACAAACACCTCACTGACGGAGCTGGACCTGTCACACAACTCCCTCACAGACCGATGTGTCCCCGCTCTCCGCCGCCTCATACTGACCCGCCCGAGTCTGAGCGGATCTGGTGAGTGTTTGTCTTAATGTTCAATGTGATAAAATATCAGAGGATCCATCCATCTCCTGTGGGTTTGTTCTGTAAGTGTTGTTGAAATATTAACCCCAGTTCCTGTTATTGGCGCCGTTGTTTCATCTGTTTTATTTTTCCTCTTATTCCCCGACTTGTTTCAGGCTGGGGGGATTAAGTTCAGTGAAGACGGACGGAACCAGCTGAAGAGTCTGCAGGGAACCAGACGCGGACTGAGTGTGGACGTGTGAAACATCTCGGGGTGTGAACGTCAACGCCCTGCCCTGACCGGAATATTGTTGCCGATTCCCCCCCCCCCTCCCCCCGCCCACCTCCCCTGTTAAACGGCCGCCCTCCCTTTAAAACCTCCTGCTCCCCTCCCCCCTCCCGCTCCCCCCCCCTCCCGCTCCCCCCCTCCTGCTCCCCCCCTCCTGCTCCCCCCCCTTGCTTTTGCCCCCTCCTGCTCTTGCTCCCCCTCCTTTGCTGCCCTTGTCATTTGCCTCTCTTTCTGCTTGCTGCTCCCCCCCCCCTCCTGCTCCCCCCCTATGCTTTTCTTGCTCCCCCTTGCCTCTTCTCTTCTTCTCTGGCTCTTGCTCCCCCCCTTTCGCTCTGCCCCAGCTCCGCTCCCCCCTGGCTTCTCTTCTGCTGCTTTAACCTTGCTCTTGCTCCCCCCCCTTGCTCCCACCCCTCTTGCTCCCCCCCTGCTCTGCTCCCCTGCTGACTCTCGCTCCCCTGCCTTTGCTCTCCCCTGCTGCTCTTTCTCTTCTTGCTGCTTGCTGCTTCTCATCTCCTGCTGCTTCTCTGCTACTTTCTCCTTTTTCTGCTCCCCCCCTCTTCCCCCCCTCTTGCTTCTGCTCACCTCCAGCTCCCCCCCTCTGCTCCCCCCTCTCCTGCTGCCTGCTCCCCTCTTGGGGGGGGGGGGGGCAGGCTGGTGGGCTGCTCCTTCCATGCTTTGCCTGCTCCCCACAGCTTGCTCCCTTTATGCTTGCTGCCCTGCTTGCTCTCCTGCCCCCCCTCTTCTACTGCTCCCTTGCCTCCTGCTCACCCCCCAATGCCCCCCCCTCCTGCTCCCCCCCCTCCTGCTCCCCCCCCCTTTTTCTTCATTTTTCTTCCCCCCCTCCCCCCCTCCTGCTCCCCCCCCTGCCCCCCCCTCCTGCTGATCCCCCCCCTCCCCCTGCTCCCCCCCCCTCCTGCTTACCCCCCCCTCCTGGCTCCCTCCCCCTCTCCTGCTCCCCTCTTCCTCCCCCCCCCTCTTGCCCCCCTTATCCTGCTCCCCCCTCTGCTCCCCTCCTCCTGAATATAGCCAATGAACTGAAACCTTAGAGAATTTCCACAATTCACCACTCTCCTGTGTGAAAATAATGTTTTCTCATCTCGGTCCTAAAAGACTTCCCCCTTATCCTGAAACTATGACCCCTTGTCCTGGACTTCCCCAACATCGGGGTATTGTTAATAAAGACATTTGTATCTGTGTACTCGCCCTATAAGCTGGTGTGTGACATTATAATATGGTGTGTAACCTTTAGCTGTGGCTGGGAAATAAGGTTGGCGAAATACAGTGAGTTAGAGTGACAGCTGGGAGATTCGAGTGATAGTTGGAATTTAAGGGTGACAATAGAAGGGGAGATATGAGGGGAGGTGTAAGAATCCAGATAAGTTAGATAAGACTGAACCAAGGTCAGAAGTTAATGGTGGCGAGACAGAGAATGTCAGAATAGAAGATGGCTTGATGCGAGAGGAGTATGGAGCATAGAAATAGAAACATAGACAATAGGGGCAGGAGAGGCCATTCGGCCCTTCGAGCCAGCACCGCCATCGTCTGATCGTCCCCAATCAATAACCCGTGCCTGCCTTCTCCCCATATCCCTTGACTCCACCACTCCACCAGCCCCTAGAGCTCTATCTAACTCTATTAAATCCATCCAGTGACTTGGCCTCCACCGCCCTCTGTGGCAGGGAATCCCACAGATTCACAACTCTCTGGGTGAAAAGGTTCTCCTCATCTCAGTCCCAAATGGCCACAGATTCACAACTCTCTGGGTGGAAAAGTTTCTCCTCATCTCAGTCTTAAATGACCTCCCCTTTATTCTAAGACTGTGGCCCCTGGTTCTGGACTCGCCCGACATTGGGAACATTTTTCCTGCATCTAGCTTGTCCAGTCCTTTTATAATTTTATATGTTTCTGTGAGATCCCCCCTCAATCCCTTCTAAACTCCAGTGAATACAAAGCCTACTCACTTTCAATCTTTCCTCATATGACAGTCCCGTCATCCCAGGATCGATCTGGTGAACCTACGCGCAACTTGCACATCACTCACAAGGATGTCCTTCCTCAGAGAGGAGATCAAAACTGCACACAATACTCCAATGTGGTCTCACCAGAGCCCTGTACAACTGCAGAAGGACCTCTTTTGCTCCTATACTCAACTCCTCTTGTTATGAAGCGCCAACAGCCAAAACTGCACACAATACTCCAGGTGTGGTTCTCACCAGGGCCCTGTATATCAACACTGGACCCTCTTTGCTCACCTAACCTGCAGTCCATCTGTTTTTTTTTCAGTTTTTTTTTGTCTCTTTTGTGTCTGTTAAGTTAGAATTTTTGGTTTTATTAGGGTTTGTTTGTGTGGGGGAGGGTGGGAGAAGAAACTAGACAAGATGTTTGTGTGGTGGAAGGTGGGAGAAAACTTCAAGGGGGGACTTCGACCCATTCGGGATGTCACCTTTTCCGGCTCCACCGTCGTCCCCCGTCAAGTCGCGTCAGTGCGAGGCCTAATGGCAGAGCAGCTGGCGGCCTCGGATGTAGCCGTGGCGAGCGTTCAGCGCTCCAGCGTTCTTCCAGAGGCCGGCGGCGGCCCAGCTTCAGAGCTCTGGTGCTCCATCTTCATAGCTGGTGCTCAGCGCGGCCCACTTCAGAGCCCCCAGCGTGCTCCAGCTTCAGAGCCTCTGGTGCCTACAGCCGTTCACGCCAGTTTCCAGCGGCCCAGGCTTCAGAGCTGCGGGGCTCCAGCGTTCCAGCTGGCGGGCCCCCTCTGATCCCAGAGCTGTTGCGGTCCGCGTCGGCGGGAGGATCAAGAAGGCAGCCCGGGCTTCGGAGGCCCGGCCGCGGGCCTAGTGGACGATAACATCGGAGGCCTGGATCTCCTCAGCGCAGAGGGAGAACAAGTCGGGAAAAAGACAAAGACTTTAAGACTTTTGCCTTCCACCACAGTGAGGAGGTGCCTGGTGAACTCACTGTGGTGGATGTTAAATATGTGTCATTGTGTGTTTTGTTTTTTCTATTATATGTTATAACTGCAAGGTAACAAAATTTCATTCAGACTGAAAGGTCTGAATGACAATAAAGGAATCTAATCTAATCTAATCTAATCTCTTCCCCTTTTCTCTCCCACCCCCTCTCTCTCTCTCTCTCTCCCCTTCCATCTATCCTTCTAGAGGGAGAGAGGAGAGAGAAAACCCTCCTTGCAATTGCAGTTTCTACTTTTGCCCTCTCCAGTCTCTCCTTTCTCTCTCTCCCTCTCCCTCTTCTCTATCCTCCTCATCTCCTCTCTCTCCCCTCAAGAAGGAGAGAGGGAGGGAGAGGAGAGAGAGAGGGAAGGGAAGAGACAGAAAGGAGGAGAGAAAACAACATCCTGCCTATTGCACTCTCTACTTTTGCTCTCTCTTCTCTCTCTCTCCCATCTCTCTCTCTTCTCCTCCCCTTCTCTCTCTCCCCCCCCCCCTCTCTCTCTCTCTCTCTCCCTCGCTCTCTCTCTCTCCCCCCTTCTCTCTCGACCCCTTATCTCACTCTCTTTCCTCTCCCCCCTTCTGTCCCCTTATCTCTCTCTCTCTCTCAACAGATTATGTCACATATCTCATCACACTCTCTCCCTCTCTACCTTCTCTCACTCTCTCCCCTGTCTCTCTCCCTCCTCCCTTCCTCTCACTCTCCCGTCACCCCTCCCTCTCTCCCTCTCTCCCTTTCACTCTCTCTCTCCGTCTCCCTCCACATTCTCTCTCCCCTACCCCTTCTCTTTCTCTCTCACCTTCTCTCTTCTCTATCGTCTCCCTCCCCTCCCTCTCTCTTCTCCCCTTCTCTCTCAAGTCTGTGGATAGGATTTCTAGATCAGGTTCACAACTTCTAGGAGCATAATAGGCCCATTCGTTCCGGCCCATCAAGTCCATTCAATCACGGCTGTCCAAAACTCTCCCCTCCCAAACCCCATTCTTCTCCTGCCTTCGCCCCTGACCTGACACCCGCACGTAGCATCACCAATCTATGTATCTCTGCCATAAATATCCATACCCGCTGACTTGTGGCCTCCACCACCGTCTGTGGCAACGACTCCCACAGATTCACCGCCCTCTGGCTTAAAGAACTTCCTCGCTCTCCTTCCTAAAAAGAACATCCTTTAATCTGAGGCTTGTGCCCTCGTCCTAAGACTATCTCACACAGTGGAAACATCCTCTCCACATCCACTCTATATCATCCGGGCACGCCCACCTGCTCGGTGACGTTTCAATGCCCCCCCTTGCTTACCCACAGACTTGTCGATTGTCCTTTAATTCTGAGGTCCTAGAAACATAGATAGTAACATAGAAACATAGACAATAGGTGCAGGAGGAGGCCATTCGGCCCTTCGAGCCAGCACCGCCATTCATTGTGATCATGGCTGATCGTCCCCGATCAATAACCCGTGCCTGCCTTCTCCCCATATCCCTTGTCTCCACCTGCCCCTAGAGCTCTATCCAACTCTCTTTAGGGGGGGGGGGGATAAATCCATCCAGTGACTTGGCCTCCACTGCCCTCTGTGGCAGGGAATTCCACAAATTCACAACTCTCTGGGTGAAATTTCTCACCTCAGTCTTAAATGGCCTCCCCTTTAAGACTGTGGCCCTTGGTTCTGGACTCGCCCAACATTGGGAACATTTTTCCTGCATCTAGACTAAGTGGGTCCCAGCATCACACGGGAGGGCTGGTCACCAACGCAAAGTTCCACCTCTCCACCAATTCCAATATTGCTCGCCAGTGGTGGGAGGGGGGGCTTGCTTTGCTCTAGTATGGGTGTTGTGGGGCCAAAGGTACTGGTTTCCAGAAGGGCTAGTATGAGATCATTGTGGGCCGAATGGATCTTGACTGGGAAGCCTACTGTTGCAAACGATTTTAAAAGCCTAACCAAAGGCAAACCATTTGGCCGCTGGCCACCTGACAAAACCAAAAATCCATTTCTGAACACAAACTTTAAAAAAAGATGAGCAAACATTTGTCCGCACCACCTGACAACACTAAAATCCATTTTTGTGAACACAAATTTTAAAAAGGTGAGGCAACAATTGGGCAGCAAAATCACCTGACAACCAAAATCAATTTGGGGGGTACACCAAACTTAAAAAAATAGTAATACAATTTGGCAGCAACCACATCAAGGGACTCACTTGAGGATGAGAACGTCCGTTCAGTGTATTCACAGCAACAGAGAGCCGTGACCTGGGTCTGCAGAGACTTGAGTGAGCACGACACTTCCGAGTTTTCATAGTTCCTCACCCCTGCACCAGCCAGAGAGAATGGGTTTTTTTTTTTTAAACATTAATGTCTTTCTCGTTTTTCATCATGGGATTTAAATTCTCATGGTCCAGTAGGCGGAGGGGCACCTGAGCGAGGTGGCCAAACATGACGCGTTCTCTTGAAATCGCAGCACAGTGGGCCAAAACGGTCAACTTTTAGTAATAATAGAGCTATAGTTTTTATAAGAGATTTTGA
>JAVHYY010000752.1:0-12500 GCA_035221665.1 Okamejei kenojei
ACACACTGCCTCATCCTCCCGATTCCTTCAGACTGAATATAGGGGGCACCGTACGCTTAGCAGAGAGGAAGCGGCAGCACAAAGCCTGGAAATGGTGATGGATATTACTGAGGAGGTTAATTATTGATAGGTAGGGTGTTGGACAAAGGCATAGAGATCAAAAATCATGGTGTTCGGTAGAAAGATTGAGTGTTTGAGATTGTGAATATAAAGAAAGGATTATAGGAGGCAAAGGAAATGGGGAGGGGAGCAAAAGGGTGTGAGACAGCGGAGATAGTGGGAGGCCATAAGGCGGTGGGTGGTTTTGATTGTTACGAAAATTAGAGAATTCAATGTTTCAATAATCCATTGGATTCGTAGGCTACCCAAGCAAATTTGAGAGCTGTTCCACTCCCATGAGCCTGTGATCCACGGACAGAGAGATTGCTATGGAATGGGAAGCGATAAAGCATTGACTCATCAACTTTTTGGCTAAACAACGTACATTTTTACTCCTCTTGCAGATTTCTTTTCTCCCTTTTCTCCTCTCCCTTTCCACATACATTAATTCCTCTCGCTTCACACAATTTCCAACTTTTACACTCCTGTTTCACACTGTCTTTTCATCTCTGGCCTTTGTCCAATGAATCAGCCTATCAAAAACTCCCCTCATCTGTATCTACCTTACTTACCAGGCTGTGACCTGTCCCTCCTCTTGCCACATTTCTCCCCACATCACCACCACACCTACGAATCACCTGAAGAAAGGTCCAGACTTGAAACCGTCACACTATCCATGTTCTCCAGAGATCTGGTTTGACCCACTGAGTTTCCTCCAGCATGTTTGTCTTATTCCGATATCTGTTTTGATCATTGTAATATAGGGGGGCAGGAACAGTCAGGATGAGGGTGCTGTTGTAGCGGGAGCCAAGGGCACTGATTCAGTGGTGTTTTCGTTATTCTCTCTTTTGAATACCACAGATCTAACGCCAACATTCTGCTGAGCTCCTGACGCAGTGGAGCGACTACCAATTTGTTCCAGCTGACAAAATTCTAACCGGGAGAGACTGAAACAGGCGATTGAAGAAGGGATTGAAACTCCCTCATCATGAGGCCGAGACGGCAGGGATATTTCAGATGAACAAGAACAACGGGGTAAGTGAAGGCATCACGGTGGAGTTATGTTTAGCATGTCACAGAACGGATGCATTGTGGGAACGAGGACAACGTGACCAATGTCAGTCTCGCTCACCTCGCACTGCATGGTTGAACAATGTAATGGAGACACTGATCTCTGATCAGATGCCCTCCTTAGACCTGGTAGCAGGAATAAAACCTGAGAGCTGGGGAATAAAACCTGTGATCTTTCTGAAAATTGTCCATTCTACTGATCCAGCTGTTCATCCTACACATGCATCTTAGCACAATGGTCAAAGCAGTAAACTTGTAAACCAGAAGCAGAACTGATAATCCATTTCAAGTCTCATCAGTCTAATTGGTCACATTTAGTTCATTCATGAAACCACAGAGGACATTAGGCATGAGCACAAGACAACCGCAGAAGCTGCTGTACAAAAACACACAAACGTGCCTGCACAAAAGAGCTCTGTTTTTGGAGCTGCTTGCTGTCTGACCTCCGGCTGAATTTACTCCACGTGATGCTTTCCCACTTACCCCGTGTCGCTTATCATTCAATTCGTAATAAAATAAACTAAAGTACACGTTGCTAAATCTACAATATCAACATAATGTGCTGAAGTAAATATTCAGCAGGTGTGGTTATTTGGGCATCGGTGGGAAGAGATGAAAGAGTTAGTTATTTAATTGATTGTTAGCCCATATTTAAAGCTTTCCTGTTGTTAAAAAGGCCAATTGTAATGCATGATGGGATTTGGACATCTCACACGTGACAAAGGTTTTTTTAACTTAAGTTGAATAGTTCACAGCTCTCTTACAATGTTTTTTATGTACAGTTGAAGAGGGTAATCAGATAATAGAAGGGGGGTCCCAGAGGATGCCATTGGGGTGTCTGGCTTTTGGCAAAGAGTGAAAAACAAACTCCATATTTGGAGGTGGCTGATGGGTTTTTTAGTACATTACGGTCATGCAATTGGAATTTTAATATCTGTACTATAGACTCGTGTATTCTGATATTTCTTTATTGTGTGTGCTGCTGGAGATTCAGAGTGAAACTGTAGCCTCTGGGTCTCCAGGTCCACCACCCGTCAGACGTTACATTAAAGCTTGTATGGTCTTAAGAATTTGTGCTTTGCCTATCTTTTTAAGTGAACTTTTTCAGAGAAGCCGGTTAATGCACAGTTAAGGAGGAGAGGAGCTTGCAGGAAATGTGCAAGTTGAATGGATATCTATGATCGGGTAAAATGATGGGTAGGCGTAAGAAGATAAAGAAGTTGTTTGGTCAAAGAGTGAATGCGGCTCAGCGAGGGAAAGGATGTAAAAATGAAAAAATCATAACTGTTTTAAAATGCAGAACAGGAAGGAATGCAGGTTTGACTGGACACGCGCCGCGCATCTCCTAGTGGGATACAGTCCTTGTGAGGCCAAAAGGAACTGGATTAATTTCACATCAATTTCAGCACAGCACTGAATGGCCTGAATGGCCTGTTCCCGTGTTTGTACTCTGTTGTGGTTCATCGGACACTGCCAGGTGTGAAGGAGTTTCACACTGTCAGGACTCTGGCAGTACACACAGTTTGTCAACACACAGTGTCATGGGTTATGAAGAGGCAATCCAATGCCTGCCACTATGCTCAAAACTTCCCTGAATATCCCATCAATTCTCTCCCCATTAGCACTGTCACAGTCACTTCCCCCCCATATACTCATTGCCTGTTCTTCACAGAGTGTCGCTGAGACTTGTGGTAAAGGGACACCGCAGAGACAGTTCCACACTCTTCCCACTCAGTTACTGCTGATGGAAAAAGGCAACCGCCCCGGTGGGTGTTGTGGGAATCCTTTGTGAAAATGCAGAATGAATTACGCAAAAGCTGAACAAAATACTGAAAGAAATCCAGGAGCTCGGTACGGTAAATCAACAACACACTGAAATGAATATCACATTGAAACACTGGAGTTAACAATGTTATTCAAGTCTGGTTTAATGAATGCTTGTTGATTTGAACAGGTCCTGATCCACAAGAAATACATGAACATCATCAGAGTTGATCTGCATTACCCTCTCATATGAAGTTAAAGGTGAGTGTTAGAGTGAAATATACAGTTCACATACTTGATGTTCCAAGTGATGTAATACTGAAACTGTTCAGAGCTTGCAGAATAGGGAATCAGAAGATCAAAGCTAAGCAATTGTTAGACTGAGAGAGATTCACTTAGTGTGTGGTGTATTGTTCACATGTATCAAGGTACGGTGAAAAGTTTGTGTTGCATGTAATCCAGTCAGCAGATAGACAACACATGATTATATTTGAGTTATTTCCAGTACAGATAACATCTAAGAGGGAATGTTAAGAAAGAACAGCGGGGGAAGATGCGGTGGGTAAACATCTCGAAGGTAATCGAAGTGTCCCCACCGCATTCAATTTCCACATATCGCGACTGTCCTACCGAATTAATTCCCATAGCACGACTCCGACTCCTTCCTATCCCCTGTCCAATCCCTCCCTACCTACGTCCAAGGCACCTCACTGCTTGCTCTTCGTCTCTTCAATGCCTTCCCGTTACTCAAGCCCCCACTCTCTCATCTTTACTGTGGATGTCCAGTCACTCTATACCTCCATCCCCCCACCTAGGAGGGTCTTAAAGCCCCCCGTTTCTTCCTCGACTGCAGAACCAGACAATTTCCGACCACCAATACTCTCATGCCGCCGCTGAGAGCAGAGCTGGTCCTATTGCCCCTCCACAACTTCGTCCTTCAGTCCTCCCACTATTTCCTCCAGATCCAAGGCGTAGCTATGGGCACTCACAGGGCCCTAGCTATGCCTGCCTCTGTGTAGGGCACGTGGAACAATCCCTGTTCCAGGCGTGCAATGGCCCTTTCCCCGGCCCGGCACTCTACCTCCGCTACATTGACCACTGCGTTGGTGCTACCTCCTACAACCCATGCACAACACTCACCCACTTCTCCATAATTTTCCATCCCGCACTCAAATTCATTTGGGCCAATCTCCCATCTACATCTCCCATACCGTTTCTAGATCTCACCGTCTCCATCACAATGCAGGACACACGTAATACTGACCGACATTTACTACAAACCTAACTGACTCCCATAGCTATCTTGACTACACTTCCTTCTCCCCCACCCTTCTTCTTGTAAAGACTCTATCCCTACTCCCAAATCCACCGTCTACGCCGCATCTACTTCTGCGCCCAGGATGAGGTTTTTCATAGCAGGACACTGATATGTCCTCATTCTTTAGGGAACGGGCTCCTGCTTTCATTATAGATGATGCCTCACTTGGTCCCCCTTCGATATCCCATACTCCGAATCTTGCTGCCCCCCTCTCGTAACAGACAGTCTCCTTTCCTCACCTAGACCTCGTAAGTAAACCACATATCAAATCCTCCAACATATTCGCCACCTCGAACGGATTCCCACAACTGGCCACATCTTCCCATCTCCTCCCCCTGCTGCATTCTGCAGAGAACGATCTCTCCGTAAGTCCTGGTCAACTCGTCCCTTCCCAACCAAACCCGCACCCTCCACGGTACTTTTCCTCCTGCAAACCGCAGAGATGCAACACCTTTCCCTTTAACTCCTCCTCAACTCCATCCAAGGACCAAAACAGTCAACCAGGTGCGGGCAGAGGTCACCTGCACCTACTCCAAAACTCATCTACTAGCATCTGCTGCTCCCAAGTGTCAACTTCTCTACATCGGTGAGACCACGCGCAGGCTCGGCGATCGTTTCGCTGAACACCCTCGCTCAGTCCGTTTTGACCAAGCTGATCTCCCGCTGACAAGAATAGCCAGGAGTGTGTGGGGCATCACTGCGCACATTATATAACCCCACACACTTCTGGATGGGTCGTGACACATTATATAACCCCACACACTCCTGGATGGGACGTGACACATTATATAACCCCACACACTCCTGGATGGGACGTGACACATAAACCCCACACACTTTCTGGATGGGACGTGACACATATATAACCCCACCACTCCTGGATGGGTCGTGACACATAAACATTATATAACCCCACACACTTCTGGATGGGTCGTGACACATTATATCCCCACACACTCCTGATGGTCGTGACACAGTTATATAACCCCCACACACTTCTGGATGGACGTGACACATTATATAACCCCCACACACTTCTGGAGGGATCTGGGTTATATCAACACTCCTGGATGTGTCACACATTATATCCCACACACTTGGGGGGTCCACCCCACACTTCTGTGACACATTTATATAACCCCACACACTTCTGGATGGGACGGAGACACATTCTATAACCCCACACACTCCTGGATGGTCGTGACACATTATATAACCCCACACACTCCTGGATGGACGTGACACATAATATAACCCCACACAACTCCTGGATGGGACGTGACACATTATATAACCCCCACACACTCCTGGATGGGACGTGACACATTATATATCCCCACCCCTCCTGGACACACTTAATAACCCCACACTACTCCTGGATGGACGTGACACAATATATAACACACACACCTTATGGGACCTACACCATTAATATAACCCACACACTACCTGGATGGGACGTGACACATTATATAACCCCACACACTCCTGGATGGGACTTGACACATTATATAACCCCACACACTCCTGGATGGGACGTGACACATTATATAACCCCACACACTCCTGGATGGGACGTGACACATTGTATAACCCCACACACTCCTGATGGTCGTGACACATTGTATAACGCACACACTCCTGATGGGACGTGACACATTATATAACCCCACACACTCCTGGCAGGGTATTAAAATATTGAAAATATTGAAATACTAGAACATTCCTGAAAGTCCACAAGTCTATGTGTTGAATCATGAAAACCTGAATGAATGGGATTTATTTCTCACTCCCCTGCTCCTGGACAAGGCAAGAACAGCTTTTTCCCTTGGACTTCACTGTCTACCCCGAACAATCCCCTCACTCCATTGATGATTTTTTAAAAATTGTTGTCAACTTACAATAAGTTGTAAAAAAAAACCTCTAGATACAACATCCCTACCATCCACTGTAAGTCGAATGCATTGCTTCCTTCATGATCCCTGGTCTGCTCCTCCATGTCCAGCAGCCAATCCAATTCTAATGTCACTTCTCCATGAACACCTGTCCTTTCCCCACTTTGCTTCCAACCAGGCAGGGAAACAAAAAATGCCTTTCTAGTTGAAGCGACTTGCAGTTTTCAAGGATGACTACTGAACAATTGGACCGTCATTTAAAAAATCCGTCATAAAACCCAGTCCCACTCTGTCCCCCTCTGTCTTTGGTCCACCACACAAACCGTGCGTGAATCATAGATTAGTAACCTCATCACCCAGTACAATGCGTCACAGCCTTCTGGACTCATCATTGGGGGGGGGGGGTCGCAATATGTTTCAATGATCAGCATCAACTTTCCCTTCCATTCCCCTGAAAGAGCTAATAGTCAAATCTAATAGTCAAATGTTAAAATGGAGTCGATCTTCTACAAAAACATGGTCTGGTAGAAGAAAAGAATGGCTCGGTGCCAAGTCTGAATGACTGTAAATTATATGGAACACAATATGGAGGACAGGTTGGCTTTTTATTACAGACATTAAGATAGAAGCATGTGTAATGGCAAGTGCTCTTTCAAGGCCATAAAGAAGACAAGATTGAAACAAAATAGCTGACGCTCCAGAGATAAGTAATAACTTGTTATTGGATGAGCTTGATTTGGACCCAGCTTTTCCTATATCTGAAAGGCTACAGAATCTTTCAGTCATAATTACAGACTTGGTAGGAGTGTTTTACTGATGAGGAAAATGTATAATTGTTTCTAACTTTCCTTTGTTCTTGTGAGTCAGGAGCCCGAGAACCACTGAGCAACGTTTTGTGTTCATTGTAGATCTTGCCACCTCCTACCCCGTCTGACGAATCAAGTATTAAAGATTGCCAAGGTTTACCTTTAACTATTTTGCGTTACCGATCTGCTGTTTAAGAATAGCATAGTTACCCCACTCCTTCTCCCGCTCTCTCTCCCTCCCCAACTCCCAATCTAACCTCCTCCCCCTCTCTTTGCCTCTACCCCTCCAAGTCCCCATTCCCAATCTGTAAGCCCTTCCCTCTTGCCCTTCCACCCCTGCAACCCTTTTCCTCTCCTCTGTCCCCTTCTCTCCCCCCCCCCCCTTCTGCTCCACCTCAAACCTGCCCACCTCCTTCAACTCCACTCACACTATTCCCCCCTCCCCACATGTGCTGCCTGAGCTGCACACGGGTAATTTCCCTCCAGCTGTCCCTCTGACAGAGCACCCAATGCCCTTCACCCTTCTGTTGCCCAGCAGATCCACACTGGAGGGTTCTTCAAAGTCTGTGTTCAAACCAAAGTAAAATGTTTAGCCGTGTTTGTCATGGGAAGGAATCTACTGCAGGACAAGCAGGGGCCAGTGAACTGTCTGGAGGAATGGTCTCACTTTCACAGCGCAGTTAGTTTTATATCACAATCTGCTTGGTTAGTGATTGTCGTCTACAAGCCGTGGCTCGCTGTCATCATCTCGCGTGTCTGTCACCAGGTTACCTACACTGAACTGAAATCCATCCGCGAATTGATATAAATTCAGGAGCATTGAATTTCATAACTTGTAAATCTTGAATGTTGAAGTTTCTTTGGAGTTGTCATGTAACATTGTGACATTATCTCCTGTTTCCCGTGCAAGATGTCCAACAGAAACACAAGGAGACTCTGCGAGCACAGACTGAAACACGAGGCGTCAACAACCATCCTGATGAAGGAGAAGGTTAAGGTTTTCCAGCTGCTTGATCGATACGCTGAGCTCACAACAATCTCCACTGTTACGAGATCGGACACTGGTGGAACATGACTGCTGGCAAGAGGCCGGGACCATGAAGATTGAGAGAGAAATGTCTCCGGAGAGAACTGGAAAAAATCAGAACAGATCAATTGTTCCAGAGCAGCTATACCCGGAGTAAATCCCGATCTGGGAGTTCAGCATCAGTAGCCGGAGTCCCGGGGATCGGAAAAACAACACTGGTGCAAACGATTGTTCATGACTGGGCCACGGGGAAAATATACCCACACTTCCAGTTTGTCTTCAGTTTCAAATTCCAGGATTTGAACACTATTAACTGCAGAGTACACCTGTCGGAACTGATTCTGGAGCAGTATCCTTACTTTGGGAATATCCTGGCAGAGGTCTGGAAGAACCCAGAGGGATTGCTGTTCATATTCGATGGTTTAGATGAATTCAAAGGTAGAATCGATTTTGCTGACAGTCGGAGAGACACAGAACCTCAGCACCAGTGCCCAGATCCCGAGTGGTGGTGTGAAGTGTCTGACATTGTGTACAGTTTAATCCAGCACAAGCTGCTCCCAGGGTGTTCAGTGCTAGTGACCACCCGCCCCACTGCGTTACATTTACTGGACAAGGCAAAGATCAGTGTCCGGGCTGAAATACTGGGATTTGATGGTGAGGAACGGAAGGAATATTTCACCAGGTATTTTGAAGATCAGACGGTGGCAGCAGCTGTTTTCAAACACGTGAAGGAGAACGAGATCCTGTACACCATGAGCTACAACCCCTCCTACTGCTGGATCCTCGCCTGACAAACTGGGCCCCTTCTTCACACAAACACACCGGACCCGCAGCGAGTTCCCAAGACCATCACCCAACTATATTGCTACTTTATTCACCACATCCTGAAAAACCACGGCCGTGAGATTTTGAAGCCTCCGTGAGGTGTTACTGAGTTTGGTCAGAATGGCCTTCACTGGAGTGTCACAGAAGAAGATTGTTTTCACAGATGGAGATTTGATCAAATGCAATCTGCAGCCTTCCCAGTTCCTGTCTCCGGGTTCCTGATGGAACTTTTGGAGAGAGAGGAATTCAGCCCGGAGCGTGTGTACACCTTCCCATCCTCACCTCACCATCCAAGAGTTTGTAGCCGCACTCGCACAATTCCTGACTGTAGATCCCAGGAATATCATGAAATTCCTGTCTGAAGCCCACAGCACGACAGACAGGTGAATTGAAGTATTTCTCCGTTTTTTCGCCGGTCTCTCCTCCCCACGGTCAGCTCGGATCCTGGAGGAGTTTCTGGGTCAATTCCTTCATCAAACAACCTGCCGAGTGATTGACTGGGTGAAGGAGGAGGTTAAACGTTAGGCTGGAAACACAGAGAGTGAAGCTGGTAAACGGAGCCTCCTGAACACGCTGCACTACCTGTTTGAGTCTCAGAATCCTGCACTGGCTCTGCAGACACTGGGATCTGTGGCAACACTTTCATTCCGTGTACTGGGACTGACCCCGATTGACTGTGCAGTCCTGTCTCATGTCATCAGGTTCTGTGATACAATCAAACGCCTCGATCTGGAGAACTGCCGCTTTCAGTGTGAAGGAATCCAACGGCTGGGACCGGCTCTGCACAAGTGTCAGCACTTGGGGTAACTGTCCGTTTGACACTAACACTTTCTTCCTTGGAGATGGCCGTCATTGTGCACGGGGGGGCACCCGTCCTATTTTACCCTCCCCCTGGGTCACCGGTGGTTAACTCCGGCCCCCCTCTCCCCGGGTCACCCGTGATTGCTGCTATTCTCTGCACTGGGAACATTAATCCGTCGTCGGGGAAAGAGAATAAACGGTGAAAGTCACCAAACACCACAACCACAAGGGATTTATTCAATAATTTGCTGAGGCGCTTCCATTAATATACGTTTGGGAGAAATTGTCTCAGCCCCGGGTTTTGCATCCATTTGTTTCTTACTCTGTCTGTTTCTGTTTAGACTGGGAGGCAACGATCTGGGAGATTCCAGAGTGAAAACTGGTGTCCTGCGGCTCTGAGGAACCCGGACTGTAAAATACAGAGACTTGAGTAAGTCCCAGACTGTGAGAGATTGTGTTTACAGTCACTGGTGTCTGACACTGAACATCAATATGATCAGTAATTGTGTCACTGATAAACACTGGGGATTTGCACCGTCTCCTGTCTCTCTGTGTCCCTCCCCCTCTCTCTCTCCCCCTCTCTCCCCCTCTCTCTCTCCCCCTCTCTCTCCCCCCTCTCTCTCCCCCACTCTCTCCCGTCTCCCCCTCTCTCCCCCCTCTCTCTCTCCCCCCCCGCTCTCCCCCTCTCTCACTCCCTCTCTCCTCCCCCTCTCTCCCCCCCCAATCTCTCCCTCTCTCTCTCCCCCTCTCTCCCCCCTCTCTCTCTCTCTCCCCCTCTCTCTCAATCCTCTCTCCCCCCTCTCTCTCTCCCCTCCTCTCTCTCTCACCCGCTCTCTCTCACCTCTCTCATCCCCCTCTCTCTCCCCCCCTCTTTCCCCTCTCTAATCTCTCCCCCCTCTCTCATCCCCCCCTCTCTCCCTCCCCCCAATCCTCTCTCTCCCCCCCTCTCTCTCTCTCCCTCTCTCTCTCTCTCCCCCCCTCTCTCCCCCCCTCTCTCTCTCTCTCCTCCCCCCCCCTCTCTCTCTCCCTCCCTCTCTCTCCCCCCTCTCTCTCCCCCTCTCTCTCCCTCCCCCTCTCTCTCTCCCCCCCCCCCTCTCTATCCCCCCCTCTCCCTCTCCCCCCCCTCTCTCCCCCCCTCTCTCTACTCTCTCTCCCCCCCCCTCTCTCCCCCCTCTCTCTCTCTCCCCCCCTCTCTCCCCCTCTCTCTACCCCCCTCCCCTCTCCCCCCACTCCCCCCCTCTCCCCACTCCCTCTCTCTCTCTCCCCCCTCTCTCCCTCTCCCACTCTCCTCTATCGATCCCCCTCTATCTCCCCCTCCTCTCTCTCCCCCCTCTCCTCCCCACCCCACTCTCTCCCCACCTCTCACTCTCCCCACCCCACTCTCTCCCCCCCTCTCTCTGTTATCCTATCTCCCCCTTTCTCTTTCTGTCACTGTATGTCGTTGTCACTTGCGGATTGAGCACCAAGGCAAATTCCTTGTATGTGAATACTTGGCCAATTAACTTATTCATTCATTCTCCCCCCTCTCTTGCACATCACTACACCCCCTCATACACACCCCTCTCTCCCCCTCATTCACACCACTCCCCCTCTATCCCCCTCCACACACACACGCACTGTGTCTGTCCACACCCCACCACCATACACACCACCCTCATACAACCCTCTCTCTCTCCCTCTCTCTCTCCCCCCCCTCTCTCTCTTCCCGTCTCTCCCTCCCCCCCCTCTCTCTCCTCTTCTCTCTCCCCTCTTCTCTCCCCCCCCTCTCTCTCCCCCACCCCACTCTCTCCCCCCCTCTCTGTTATCATATCTCCCCCCAATCTCTTTCTGTCTGTCACTGTATATCGTTGTCACTTGCGGGCGGAGCACCAAGGCAAATTCCTTGCATGTGAATACTTGGCCAATGAACTTATTCATTCATTCTCCCCCCGCTCTCTCTCCCCCTCTCTCTCCCCCCTCTCTCCCCCTCTCTGTCTCCCCCTCTCTCTCCCTCTCTCTCCCCCTCTCTCTCCCCCTCTCTCTCTCCACCCCGCTCCCATCCCTCTCTCTCCCCCTCCCTCTCTCCCCCCTCCCTCTCTCCCCCTTCCCTCTCTCTCCCCCTCCCTCTCTCCCCCTTCCCTCTCTCCCCTCTCCCTCTCTCCCTCCTCCCTCTGTCTACCCCCTCTCTCTCCCCCTCCCTCTCTCTCCCCTTCTCTCACCCCCCCCTCTCTCCTCCCCTCTCTCACCCTCTCTCCCCCCCTTCTCTCCCCCCCCTCTCTCTCTCCACCCCTCTCTCCCCCCCCTCTCTCTCTCCCCCTCTCTCTCTCCCTCCCTCTCTCCCCCCTCTCTCTCCCCCTCTCTCTCCCCCTCTCTCTTCCCCCCGCTCTCCCCCCCTCTCTCCCCCTCTCTCCCCCCACTCTCTCCCCCCACTCTCTCCCCCTCTCTCCCTCCTCTCTCCCTCTCTCTCTCCCTCCTCCCTCTGTCTACCCCCTCTCTCTCCCCCTCCCCTCTCTCCCCCTTCCTCTCACCCCCCCTCTCTCCTCCCCTTCTCTCACCCTCTCTCCCCTCTCTCTCTCCACCCCTCTCTCCCCCTCCCTCTCTCCCCCTCTCTCTCTCCACCCCCTCTCTCTTCCCCTCTCTCTTCCTCTCTCTCTCCCCCTCTCTCTTCCCCTCTCTCTCCCCTCTCTCTCCCCCTCTCCTCTCCCTCTCTCTCCCCCTCTCTCTCCCCCCTCTCTCTCTCGCTCCCTCCTCTCTCTCCCCCTCCTCTCCTCCCCTCCCTCTCTCCCCCTTCTCTCTCCCCCTTCCTTCTCTCCCCCTTCCCTCTCTCCCCTCCCTCTCTCTCCCTCCTCCCTCTGTCTACCCCCCTCTCTCTCCCCCTCCCTCTCCCCCTTCTCTCACCCCCCCTCTCTCCTCCC
>JAVHYY010000752.1:17500-73960 GCA_035221665.1 Okamejei kenojei
TTTTCAGACAGAGCAGGACGCCGGCTGTTGCCAGAACCACAGCCGCAGTTTTCCCGGTGCAATATTTAGTTTTCAGCTTCTGGCAACAAATGGCGACAAAGCGATCAAAGGTGAAAGTGACGGTGAACCAGACAGAACAGCGTGTGGCTGCAGACACCAGTACAGTGATAACACTGCACACAGGGTAGAGGGTCAGGAAACTCCAGTAAAAGTAATGATATCGGAGGTGTAACAAGATGACCTCGGTGATGAGGACCAGTAGATCGGCCGCTGCCATGGCCACCAGGTAGCGAGTGGTGCAGGTGGAGAGGCCGCACTTTCCCCGGGACAGGATCACAATCGCCACTAAATTCACTGCGGGCGGAAAGACAAGGGAACGGACACTGGGCATTTACACAACACGGTCTCCGGGGCTGACTAAACACCGGCCCGACTTTCAGCTGAAGATCAGGAGTGTTGGAGTCGGTGCGCGGCTGCTGCAAGTTTAATGATGTCAGAGCCGGCTCCGACTGTGCCCGACCCGCCTGCCTGCCTGCCTGCTTCAGGGGGGAGAGATAAGGCGACGGGTGGGTGGGGTAAAGGGCGGGGAGGGAGGGAACGAGCACCACCCACCCGCTACAATAGGCGCTATGGTCATAGATACATAGAAACATAGAAATTAGGTGTAGGAGCAGGCCATTCGGCCCTTCCAGCCTGCACCGCCATTCAATATGATCATGGCTGATCATCCAACTCAGTATCCTGTACCTGCCTTCTCTCCACATCCCCTGATCCCTTCAGCCACAAGGGCCACATCCAACTCCCTCTTAAATATGGCCAACGAACTGGCCTCAACTACCTTCTGTGGCAGAGAATTCCACAGACTCACCACTCTCTGTGGGAAAAATGATTTTCTCATCTCCGTCCTAAAAGACTTCCCCCTTATCCTTAAACTGTGACCCCCTTCCCCAACATCGGGAACAATCTTCCTGCATCTAGCCTGTCCAACCCCTTAAGAATTTTGTAAATCTCTATGAGATCCCCCCTCAATCTTCTAAATTCCAGCGAGTACAAGCCAAGTCTATCCAGTCTTTCTTCATATGGAAGTCGTGCCATCCCAGGAATCAGTCTGGTGAACCTTCTCTGTACTCCCTCTATGGCAAGAATGTCTTTCCTCAGATTAGGAGACCAGAACTGTACGCAATACTCCAGGTGTGGCCTCACCAAGACCCTGTACAACTGTCCTTTCTATAGTGAATCCTGCTGCTGCTCACAGTCTCAGACTTAACCGTGAGCGGCCGGCCGCGTGTAACCAGGGCTCTGGGAACTCGGCATCTGATGGGGACGAGGAGGCTTCCAGAGGGAAGGCAGGGACAACATGGAATCCGGCAGCAGAGTGGCCCCGTTAATGGATTCATTCCACAGTGAGTTCAGTTCAGTAACAACACACACACACACACACGCCGGTAGATCCGCGGCCACTGGTCCAGGAGATGGATCCAATTATTGACCAACAGGCGGTGGGTGGAATCCGACTGTGACAGACAGACTCCACAGTGAGTGAGTGAGTGAGTGAGTGAGTGAGAGAGACACAGTGTCCACAGGAGCGGCTGTTCACTCTGATCAATAACTCACACACAGTGAACTTCACAATGTGACCCCTCTGTCCCAGTCACACCGTCCCGGAGAGCTGCCTGCCTGCCTGCCCGCCTGTCCCGAGCACTGGGACAACTCTGGGCAAGGTGGCACTGAAGGCAAGAACCACATTCTAGTGGCTCCCTCCCTCCCGGCGGCAGCAGCAGCAGCAGCAGCAGCAGTGAGAGAAAAAGCGGCTTCGTTTCAGCTGTCTGACAATAAGGCCAATCACAGCCGCGTTAATTCACAAATATGTCACTGAGGGGATTGATATTCTTCACATATTCTTGTACAAGGATCATCAGTTGGGAACTTGTAACATGATGAGAATCAGGTCAACACCAGTGAACACACGGATGGAGATATAAAACATGAATTGTTCTGCTCACTTACCAGGGATTCCAACGGCAGCAATGATCACGTACAGGATTTTCTCCACGGCGTAATATTCATAAAACTTTTCCCACATTTTCTCTGCCCAGCGACGTGTCCCCGTCAGCTACCGGTAATGTCTCGGAATGAAATGCTGGTGTAGAACAATCCTGGAGATTTTATACCATTTTCCGTCTCCACCGGGACAGTGAAGTTTCAACAGAGTTTAAAAATAGAGATTTAGAAATGATTCACAAACAGATGACATCAGCCGAGTGAAATCCCTGCTGAGACAGACAGGTTGTGATTTATTCAGGGAATTGATTGAGAAATGCCAAAGACTGGGAATTGAGGCGATAGATACCGAGGGATGGAAATTGGGAGCGGCGGCATTGTTCCAGCAAAGGGGATATTGTTTCAAACTCCATCAGATCCAACTCTCCACCTCATGTTGTTTGTCTGATTTCCTTCAATCTGTTTCACTCAGCAAGGAAGGCAATGCCAAATTCCAGGGGCCCTCTCAGGGCTTCTGGTGCCCAGTTTGAAGGTGGACTGGACTGGGCGACCTTTGTCCACAGGTTGAGGAATTAGTTCAACAGATCGCCTCGGATTAACATGCTTCACCCTGCTTCACCACTCAATGTGATCGCGGCTTCACTGACTGTGACCTCAACCCCACACTCCCGCTGACTGGCCCCGGGAACCATTCAGTCCCTGCTTGCCTGGAATAGATGTGACTCATACATGTTCAAGTTCAAGTGAGTTTATTGTCGTGTGTCCCTGATAGAACAATGACATTCTTGCGTTGCTTCAGCACGACAGAACATAGTAGGCATTGACTACAAAAACAGATCAGCGTGTCCATATATCATTATATAAATATATACACACATGAATAAACAAAATGATAAAGTGCAAATAACAGATAACAGATAACGGGTTATTAGTGATCATAGTTTTGTCCGAGCCAGGCTTAATAGCCTGATGGCAGTGGGGAAGTAGCTGTTTCTGAACCTGGTCGTTGCAGGCTTCAGTCTCAGCTCCCTGCTCGCTACTCCTGCTACGTTAACTCCACGATGGCCAGTAAGTTCTCTGAGGCTCTCATAGCCGCCCCCGATATCTGCACTATTGAGGCATCTAACCCCCACCTCAGCACCGACGACACCATTCCTCTATTCAATACTACTTGCTCCTCCATCCTGGATTCTGTTGTTCCTCTTAAAATGAAACAGCCTAAGCCTAAGGCGAGCCGTAGCTCAATGACACCACCAGAGCACTAAGAAGAGAATGCAGAAAATTAGAACGGAAGTACAAATCTGATAAGCTTCAAATTTCCTTCGAACTCCTGAATAACAACCTTCACAAATACCAGGAAATGGTAAAATCCGCAAGAACAAAATACTATTCCACCCTTATTTCCAAAAACGCTCAATACTTCAAGGTCCTTTTTAGCACCATCACCTCCATCATTTGTCCTGCCCCCAGCACCAGCTTAACTGGGTCCCTGACTAAGTGCGAGGAATTTACTACATTTTTCACCACCAAGGTAAAGAACACAAGAACGAATATTTCCCCTCCCACCCATGACCTGGCTGTCTCATTGGTCTGTTCTTCAAAATTAGATTGTTTCCAACCCGTTACTCTACCCTCCCTTGTAAAACTGATCACCACCATGAAACCTATTACCTGCCCCCTTGACACTGTCCCCTCCTAAAGGACGTCGTTACAATAGCCGGTCCCAGTATCCTCGCCATCTTCAACAGTTCTCTGGCCACTGGCACTGTACCTACCTGCTTCAAGTGTGCGGTGGCCCAGCCACTCCTGAAAAACCTAACCTCGACCCCACCTTGCCAAGCAACTACAGACCCATTTCTAAACTGCCTTTCCTCTCAATAGCCCTTGAAAAGGTAATTTTAAGTCAACTTATGCCTTACCTTCACCAAACTACTATCTTGGAAACTTTCCAATCAGGTTTCAGGGCTCACCACAGCACAGAGTCTGCTTTGTTGAAGGTACATAATGACTTACTACTCACCGTTTACTCCGGCGACTGTGCAATCCTGCTCCTTCTTGACCTCAGCGCAGCATTTGATACTGTCGACCACACCATCCTAATTGACCGTCTCCGGTACGGGGTTGGAATTGATGGCTGGTTCATCTCCTACCTCAAAGGTAGGAGTTTCTCTACCAACATAGGCAACTCTTTCTCCTCCCCCCAGCTAGTCTCTGCTGTGGGGTTCCACTAGGTTCCATCCTTTGGCCCCAATTCTCTTCTCCCTGTATATGCTCCCCTTAGGCCAAGTCATTGAAAGGCACGGCATTTCCTTCCATTGCTACACAGACGAGTACACAACTGTACCTCCCCCAGAAGCCCAAAAACAAATCAAATCTGCTTAACCTTACCCGCTGCCTCGAGGATATAAGGTGCTGGTTGGCCCAGAACCTCCTCCAACTAAACGAGAGTAAGTCTGAGGTCATCCTTCTCGGCCCCTCGGACTCAATCAAAATGATAGCAGGCAGCCTTGGAAGCCTTACCCCGCTACTCAAACCTCACGTCAAAAACCTTGCCGTGATATTTGACTCAGTGTTGAAGTTTGACAAACAAGTCAATGCCGTGGTAAAAGCTAGCTTCTTTCAGCTTCAGATGATAGTTAATATAAAACGATTCCTCCAGTTTGATGACCTCAAAAAGATCTTCCATACATTTATCTCCTCGCGCATAGATTACTGCAACTCCCTTTACACTGGCATCAGCCAATCTTCCCTGTCCCGCCTGCAACTGGTCCAAAACACCGCAGCGAGACTCCTGACGGGCACCCGGAAAAGGGCCCACATCACCCCGATCCTGGCCTCTCGCCACTGGCTCCCTGTGCGGTTCTGAATAAATATCAAGACCACCCTCTGTGTCTGCAAAACCCTCAATGGCCTTGCACCCACCTACATTAAAAGTCTTCTCACCCACTACACCACCTCCAGGTCCCTCAGATCGGCCGACTTGGGGTTGCTGAATGTCCCGCGGTCTAGGCAAAAGCTCAAGGGCGACCGACCGTGCCTTTGCGGTCGCAGCTCCTAGACTGTGGAACAGCATCCCCCTCCCCATCAGAACTGCCCCCTCCATCGACTCATTTAAGTCTAGTCTAAAAACATATCTGTTCTCCCAAACCTTTCCTGACGCCCTCTGAGTGAGGGCTATTTGTATATATGTATGTAGCCTGCTTGTGCATACTACTCTTATAACAAATGTAAAGCACTTTGGCCAACGAGAGTTGTTTTTTAAATGTGCTATAGAAATACATGTGACTTTGACTTTGACTGTACCTTCTACCTGGAGGTAGCAGGGAGATGAGTGTGTGGCCAGGGTGGTGTGGGTCCTTGATGATGCTGCCAGCCTTTTTGAGGCAGCGACTGTGGTAGATCCCCTCGATGGAAGGGAGGTCGATGATGGACTGGGCAGTGTTTACTACTTTTTGTAGTCTTTTCCTCTCCAGGGCGCTCAAGTTGCCGAACCAAGCCACGATGCAACCGGTCAGCAAGCTCTCTACTGTGCACCTGTAGAAGTTAGAGAGAGTCCTCCTTGACAGACTGACTCTCCGTAATCTTCTCAGGAAGTAGAGGCGCTGATGAGCTTTCTTGATAATTGCATCCGTGTTCTCGGACCAGGAGAGATCTTCACAGATGTGCAGGCCCAGGAATTTGAAGCTCTTGACCCTTTCAACCATTGACCCGTTGATATAAACAGGACTGTGGGTCCCCATCCTACTCCTTCCAAAGTCCACAATCAGTTCCTTGGTTTTGCTGGTGTTGAGGGCCAGGTTGTTGTGCTGGCACCATATGGACAGTTGCTCGATCTCTCTTCTGTACTCCGACTCATCCCCATCAGTGATACGTCCCACGACAGTGGTGTCGTCAGCAAACTTGATGATGGAGTTCGCACTATGACCGGCTACGCAGTCATGAGTATAGAGTGAGTACAGCAGGGGGCTGAGCACGCAGACTTGAGGTGCTCCCATGCTGATTGTTATCGAGTCTGACACATTTCCACCAATACGAATGGACTGTGGTCTGTGAACGAGCAAGTCCAGGATACAATTGCAGAGGGATGCGCAGAGCCCCAGTTCTGAGAGTTAGGTAACCAGCTCGGTGGGGCTATACCATGGGACAATAACATTCTCTGCCTTCGTCACCACTGAGGAGGAACGACCCAAAGACTCACAACACTCAGAGAACAGAAACATCGCCGCCTCAGAATTGTCCTAATCCTAAATAAAACGGCGAATGATGCAGCACATCTTCCTCCTCTCTTTCTCTCTCCCTCCATCCATACTGATTTCACTCTCTCTGAACTGTTACTCTCTCTCCTACGCTCTCTATTCCCGCTCTCTGGACTGTCCTCTCTCTATCCACTGATGGAGTGACACACATTGCGATGGTACTAATGGAGGAATACAAATGGGGCAGAAATGACGCAGTGACAAACTGTGGTGGTACTGATGGAGGGACACACTGTGGAGGTACTGATGAAGGGACACACTGTGGGACTGATGGAGGGACACACTGTGGTGGTACTGATGAAGGGACACACTGTGGTACTGATGGAGGGACACACTGTGGTACTGATGGAGGGACACACTGTGGTGGTACTGATGGAGGGACACACTGTGGTGGGACTGATGGAGGGACACACTGTGGTGGTACTGATGGAGTGACACACTGTGGTGGTACTGATGGAGGGACACACTGTGGTGGTACTGATGGAGGGACACACTGTGGTGCTGATGGAGGGACACACTGTGGTGGTACTGATGGAGGGACACACTGTGGTGGTACTGATGGAGGGACACACTCTGGTACTGATGGAGGGACACACTGTGGTGAAACACTGCAGCAGTACTGATGGACTGACACACTGTGGGATAGTACAGATGGACTGACATTCTGTGGGTAGGACTGATGGAAGTGACACTATGGGGCAGCACCATTGGAATGACACTGTGAAATAGTACTGATGGAGTGACACACGTGGGGTAGTTCTATTGGAATGACACATTGTGGGGTTGTCATGATAGACAATAGACAACAGATGCAGGAGGAGGCCATTTGGCCCTTCGAGCCAGCATCGCCATTCAATGTGATCATGGCTGATCATCCCAAATCAGTACCCCGTTCCTGCCTTCTCCCCATATCCCCTCTGGAAAGCATCCAGAGAACCGGCCTCCACCTCCCTCTGAGGCAGAAAATTCCACAGACTCACCACTCTCTGTGAGAAAATGTGTTTCCTTGTCTCCGTTCTAAATGGCTTACTCCTTATTCTTAAACTGTGGCCCCTGGTTCTGGACTCCCCCAACATAGGGAACATATTTCCTGCCTCTAGCGAATCCAAGCCCTAAACAATCTTATATGTTTCAATGAGATCCCCTCTCATCCTTCTAAACTCCGGAGTGTACAAGTCCAGCCGCTCCATTTACTCAGCATATGACAGTCCCGCCATCCCAGGAATTAACCTTGTATGGAGTGACACAGTGCGGCTAGTACTAATGTAATGACACGCTGTGGGCTAGCACTGATGCACTAACACATTGTGGGGTAGTACTAATGGAGTGTCACACTGTGGAGTAGGACAGGTGCAGTGATACACTGTGGGGTAGTACTGATCGAGTGACGCACTGTGTGTAACTACTGATGTAGTGGCATACTGTGGGGTAGGACTGACGGGGTGACACTGTGGCATAGTAATGATGGACGGTCACTGTGGGACAGAGCTGATGGAGTGACACACTGTGGGGTAGTACTGATGGAGTGACACACTGTTGGGTAGTACTGATGGAGTGACACACTGTGGGGTAGTACTGATGGAGTGACACACTGTGGGGTAGTACTGATGGAATGGCACACTGTGCGGTAGTACTGATGGAGTGACACACTGTGGGGTAGTACTGATGGAGTGACACACTGTGGGGTAGTACTGATGGAGTGACACACTGTTGGGTAGTACTGAAGGAGTGACACACTGTGGGGTAGTACTGATGGAGTAACACACTGCGGGGTAGTACTGATGGACTGGCACATTGTTGGGGTAAGTACTGATGGAGTGACACACTGGTGGGGTAGTTACAGATGGGAGTGACACACTGTGGGGTAGTACTGATGGAGTGACACACTGTGGGGTAGTACTGATGGAGTGACACACTGTGGGGTAGTACTGATGGATTGACACATTGGGGTAGTACTGATGGAGTGACACATTGTGGGGTAGTACTGATGGACTGGCACACTGTGGGGTAGTACTGATGGAGTGACACACTGTGGGGTAGTACTGATGGACTGGCACACTGTGGGGTAGTACTGATGGAGTGACACACTGTGGGGTAGTACTGATGGAGTGACACAATCTGGAGTACTGATGGAGTGACACACTGTGGGGTAGTACTGATGGAGTGACACACTGTGGGGTAGTACTGATGGAGTGACACACTGTGGGGTAGTACTGATGGAGTGACACACTGTGGGGTAGTATGATGTGGAGTGGACACACTGTGGGGTAGTACTGATGGAGTGACACACGAGTGGGGAAGTAGTACTAACACTGTGGGGTATGGTGAGTGACACACTGTTGGGTAGTACTGATGGAGTGACCACATTGTGGGGTAGTACTGATGGACTGGCCACACTGTGGGGTATACTGATGGAGTGACACACTGTGGGGTAGTACTGATGGAGTGACACACTGTGGGGTAGTACTGATGGAGTGACACACTGTTGGGGTAGTACTGATGGAGTGACACATTGTGGGGTTAGTACTGATGGACTGGCACACACTGTGTGGTAGTACTGATGGAGTGACACACTGTGGGGTAGTACTGATGGACTGGCACACTGTGGGGTAGTACTGATGGACTGGCACACTGTGGGGTAGTACTGATGGAGTGACACACTGTGGGGTAGAACCCCCAACCCCCCCCCCCCCACTACTGATGGAGTGAACACTGACTGTGGGGGTAGTACTGATGGAGTGACACACTGTGGGGTAGTACTGATGGACTGGCACACTGTGGGGTAGTACTGATGGAGTGACACATTGTGGGGTAGTACTGATGGACTGGCACACTGTGGGGTAGTACTGATGGAGTGACAAACTTCTGTTTATTACTAACCACCCCCTCTCCGGGAACGTTCCCTTACAACCGCAAGAAATGCTACACTTGTCGCTTTACCTCCACCCTTGACTCCATTCAAGGACCCAAGCAGTCGACAGAGGTTCATCTGCACCTCCTCCAACCTCATCTACTGCATCCGCTGCTCTAGATGTCTCCTGCTCTACATCGGTGAGACCAAGCGGAGGCTTGGCGATCGCTTCGCCCAACACCTCCGCTCGGTCCACATATGACAAACCTGATCTCCCGATGACTCAGCACTTCAACTCCCCCTCCTATTCCGAATCCGACCTTTCTGACCTGGGCCTCCTCCATGGTCAGATTGAGGGCCACCGGAAATTGGAGGAGTAGCACCTTATATTTCGCTTGGGCAGTTTGTACCCCAGCGGTATGAACATTGACCTCAAATTCCAGGTAGTCCTTACTCTCCTCCCCTTCCCGACTCTCCCTCAACCCTCTGGCTTCCCTTCTTCCGTTCTACTCCACCCACCCCACCCCCCCACCCCCCACCCTCACATCAGTCTGAAGAAGGGTCTCGGCCCGAAACGTCGCCTCTTTCCTTCGCTCCATAGATGCTGCCTTACCCGCTGCGTTTCTCCAGCATTTTTGTCTACCTTCGGGTTATTACTGATGGACTGACACAATATGGGGAAATACAGATGGAGTGACATAGTGGGGAGCCTCAGTGATGGAGTGACACAATCTGTGGTGAAGTAATGTTAAAATTGTACAAGGCATTGGTAAGACCAATTCTGGAGTATGGTGTACAATTTTGGTCACCTAATTATAGGAAGGATGTCAACAAAATAGAGAGAGTACAGAGGAGATTTACTAGAATGTTGCTTGGGTTCCAGCAACTATGTTACAGAGAAAGGTTGAACAAGTTAGGTCTTTATTCTTTGGAGCGCAGAAGGTTAAGGGGGGACTTGATTGAGGTCTTTAAAATGATGAAAGAGATAGAGAACAGAGTTGACGTGGATACGTTTTTTCCCATTGAGGGTAGGGAAGATTCAAACAAGAGGGCATGACATGAGAATTAAGGGACAGAAGTTTAGGGGTTAAACGTGAGGGGGAACTTCTTTACTCAGAGGGTGGTGGCTGTGTGGAATGAGCTTCCAGCAGAAGTGGTGGAGGCAGAATCGATTTTAACATTTAAAAGTAAAGTGGATAGGTATATGGACGTGAACGGAATGGAGGGGTATGGTCTGAGTGCAGGTAGATGGGACTAGGGGAAAACAAATGGTCGGCACGGACTGGAAGGGCCGAGAGGGCCTGTTTCCGTGCTGTAATTGTTATATGGTTATATGTTTATATGGTAGCACTGATCGAGTGACACACTGTGCTGTTGTCATTATGGAGAGATAACGGTTGGCGTGGTACTGATGGTGTGACACACTATGGGGTCATACTGGGACTGACACACTGCAGAGTAGTACTGATGAAGTGGCCACATATATGGCAGCACTGATAGAGTGACACACTGCAGCGCAGTCCTGATGGAGTGACAAATGTCGGAGAGATACTGATGGAGTGACACACTGTGGGGTAGCACTGACGTAGTGGTAACATGTGAGGTAGTTCTGATGGAGTGACACACTGAGGGGGAGAATTGACGTTGGGACACACTGTGGGTAGTACTGATTGAGTGACACACTATGCTGCATTACTGGTGTAGTTGTGAGGGATAAAGTGATTAAACCCCCACTGTTGTGAAGGTCCGGGCGAGGATTCTAACATCGCTGTGAATGAGGTAACCAGCATCTCTCTTGAGCACCACTGATAGCATTGTATAGCAGCAGAAAGGGATGAGGGATGCGGCCATAATCACCAGAGACTAGCTTTGCAATTAAAACACAAGTAACTAGGCCAGGTCAATAGCAACTGAGCATGCTTAATGAAATAAATGAATATTACTTACACACCCCTGGTCGAGAAACTGCTCATTACCATGAACATGCGAGGTATGATGTGGGAGGTACTGGGGGGAAGTACCTGTAGATTGTGCATCTCAGTGCACTGATTGGGCAGAGCCAGAAGGGGAGGTTAAGCCTGCAGAATTGTGTGTATAAATGTGCTTTACTTTCCTGACTTCGGTGTGTCTCAACTTGGAGAGACACCCGACTCTGCAGACACGCAAATAAAGCATTTCTTGTTTCCACGTTTTAGTCTCTGAGTAGTGATTATGAGCACAAACTATATCTCACATAGTGACACATTGTGTGTGGTACACATGTAGTGTCACGCTGCGGTGTAGTTATGATGAAGTATAACATGTATTGTAGCACTAATGACACACTTTAGGATCGCCCTGATGTAGTGACAAACTTCGCCGTGGCACTGATGGAGTGACACATTGTGGGTAGCACTGATGGGCCAACACATCATGTTTTATAAAAGGCAGGCTGGGTTTCTCACTGTGGAAAAGTTGGCAGCTGTAAGTAGGTGCCACAATGTCTGGGGCCTGAGAGATAAGGTGAGGTCCAGATGCCTATTTTCTTTGTTCATATTCATGAGGACTTTGCAAAGAGGCTCAGAATTGTTGCACATGCATTGGTTGGTCAAATTGGGGGAAGTGTCCATACTGTTAGTTCTGTTGCCGAATGTTCATGCCTGTTACCTTGTGTTTGGATGGGGTGAGGATCCTTGTCCAGATTGCTTTCAGTTACCTGGGAAAAAAATTTCCATTCATTTTCAAGTTCTGTTTATTGAATTCCTGCTGGAATCTTCTGTAAAGACCATGTGACGGGGTGCTTTGTAACTGGGTTGAGGGGCTGTCAATAACTATGATGTTATCAATGTTTGTGATTGGGTTATAGGGGTCGCCGTCCCATATAGTTTAGCGCCACTGGTTCGAATACCTATAAATAGGCAAACCCCACGAGGTCCGAGGCCGATCTTCTGGAGGTGCGCTTAGGACTGCGTGGCCTTTTAGAGGGGTTTCTGCTTGCACGAGGCTAGAGGGCTTGCACAGGCAGAGGCAAGGATCGAACCCGCGGTGTTAGGTATTGAATTGATTGTGCGTTGAAATAAAACTTAGTGATCCAGTGCTTGTCTCAGTGTTTTACTGAACTAGCCTAAGGGCGGTTAGCTATAGGAGCTAAATTACATTGATGGGGAGACACTGTGGAACGGTACTGATGGAGTGACATTAACTGTAGTACTGATGGAGTGATACACTGTGGAGTAGTACTGAATGAGTGATATCTGTGGGGTAGGACTGAAGGAGTGATACACTGTGGGGTAGTACTGATGGAGTGATACACTGTGGGGTAGTACTGAAGGAGTGACACACTGTGGGGTAGTACTGATGGAGTGATACACTGTGGAGTAGTACTGACGGAGTGATACACTGTGGGGTAGTACTGATGGAGTGATACACTGTGGGGTAGTACTGATGGAGTGATACACTGTGGAGTAGTACTGATGGACTGACACACTGTGGGACAATACTGATGGAGTGATACACTGTGGGGTAGTACTGAAGGAGTGACACACTGTGGGGTAGTACTGATGGAGTGACACACTGTGGGATAGTACTGACGGAGTGATACACTGTGGGGTAGTACTGATGGAGTGATACACTTTGGGGTAGTACTGAAGGAGTGATACACTGTGGGGTAGTACTGACGGAGTGATACACTGTGGGGTAGTACTGATGGACTGACACACTGTGGGGTAGTACTGATGGAGTGATGAACTGTGGGGCAGTGCTGATGAAGACAGGGAGGGGAGATGAGAGGGAGAGGGAGTGGAAAGGGAGGGGGGAAAGGTAAGGGAGGAGGAAGGGAGAGGGAGCGTGGGTGGGGAAGGGAGGGAGGGGAGGGAGGGGGCGATTGGTTAGGGAGGGGGTGGGGACAGGAAGGCGGATGATCGGGAGTGGAAACCGGAGGGAGGGGGAGAGGAAACGGGAGGGAGGGGGAGAGGACGGGGGGAAGGGGAGGTAAGGTAGGCGGAGCGCGAGTGGATAGTTTTTTGGGAATGAGGATGGGGGAGTTGGGAGAGGGAGACCTGGGAAAGGAAGGGGGAAGGACGAGGAGGGAGGTGGGCAGGGGGAGGTTGTGGGAGAGGGAAGGGGAGAGGAAGGGGAAGGAGAGCGATATCGAAAGAATGCGAATGTTATGCTAGCATTCATAGCAAAACGATTTGAGTATAGGAGCCGGGAGGTTCTATTGCAGTTGTACAGGGTCATGGTGAGACCACTCCTGGAGTATTGCATAAAGTTTTGTTCTCCGAACCTGAGGAATGACATTATTGCCATAGAGGGAGTCAGGAGAAAGTTCACCAGACTGATTCCTAGAATGGCAGGACTTTCATATGAAGAAAGACTGGATAGACTCGGGTTGTACTCGCTAGAATTTAGAAGATTGAGGGGGAATCTTATAGAAACTTATAACATTCTTAAGGGGTTGGACAGGCTAGATGCAGGAAGTTTGTTCCTGATGTTGGGGAAGTTCAGAACAAGGGGTCACACAGTTTAAGGATAAGGGGGGAGTCTTTTAGGATCGAGATGAGAAAAACATTTTTCACAGAGAGTGGTGAATCTGTGGAATTCTCTGCCACAGAAGGTAGTTGAGGCCAGTTCATTGACTATATTTAAGAGGGAGTTAGATGTGGCCCTCGTGGCTAAAGGGATCAGGGGGTATGGAGAGAAGGCCGGTACAGGATACTGAGTTGGATGATCAGCCATGATCATATTGAATGGCGGTGCAGGGCCGAATGGCCTCCTCCTGCACATGTTTTCTATGTTTCATAGGGATCGCCAGAGGGAGGGGCAGCGGGAGGATCGGAAGAAGGGGGTGAGGAGTTAGTCGATGGAAGCGTGATGGAGGGGCAGAGTGAGGGAGAGAGGGTGGAAGGATGGGGAGAGGAAGGTGTGGGGGGGGGAGAGGGAGAGAGGAGAGGAAGGTGGGGAGGAAGGGGGTAGAAGGGGCAGGGGGAAACGGGGGTGGAGGGGTAGTGGGGGGAGTGAGAGGAAGGGGAGGGACGATGAGAGGAAGGGAAAAGGAAGGTAGAGGGAAGTGAAGATGAAGGGAGGGGGGCGATAGGGAGATGGAGGAAGGGGGAGAGTGTGGAAAGGGATAGGGAGGACAGGGAGAGGGAGGGTGTGGGAGGAAGCGGGAGGGAGTTTGAGAGGAAAGGGCTGGGAGGGGGATCGGGATGGAGGAGATATGGAGAGAGGAGGAGGTGGAAGTGAAAGGGGAGAGGAAGAGGGAGGGGGAGAGAGGGGGGTTGGGATGGAGGGGATATGGTGGGAGGAAGGAGGTAGGGGGGAAAGAGGGAGTAAGGGGAAAGGGAGCCAAGGAAGAGGAAGAAAGAGGAGGAGGAAGGGGTGGGAAGGTGTTGGGAGGGAGGGGATATGGTGGGAGGAAGGGGTGGAATGGGAGGCAGGGCAAGTGGAAGAGGGAATGTGGACATTATTGATGGAGGTACTAGTTAGTATCATGCTGTGGATAGTGCTGATGATGCGAGAACATCTATGGTAGCACAAATATCACTGCAGGATGTTCCTGATGGAGTGACAAACTTCGACGTGGTACTGATGGAGGGGTGGGAGGGGGGGAGGACGGGAGGGAATATGGGGCGAAGAAGGATGTGGAAAGGGAGTTATGCGAACGGGGAAAGAGAGGGAAGAAAGGGGGTGGGATGGGGAGGGAGGGGGAGGGAAAAGGGGAAGGGAAAGGGGAGGGGGTATAGGAAGGGGATAGAAAGGGGAGAGAGAGGTGAGTAAGAGGAAGGTGGAGGGTGAGGGAGCGGAAAGTGGGGGATGGCGAGAGGGAGGGGGAGAGGAATGGGGCGAGGAGTAGGAAGGGGCAGAGGGATGGGAAATAGCAGGGGAGGGGGGATGAAGGGGAAAGACTGAGAGGAAGGGGGATAGTCAAAGGAAGGGACAGAGGGAGGGACAGAGGAAGGGCCGGGGGAGGGGCAGAGGAAGGGCCAGACGGAGTGGCAGAGGGAGGTTCAATGGGAGGTTCAGTCTGCCGCAGTTTCAGTGGCAATCGCTGCTTTGGGCGGGACTTGCAGCAGCAGGTAAACAACACCTCAGCCTGATTTCCACACAAAGTGAACCTGCATCCCTTCCCAGTAACTTGTCCCCGCTCCCTGTGTCTATTTACAACCGCCGCCTCAGCCAGAGAGTTGGGGGCAGACAACCAGTAAAACAGCGAGTTGCAGAACAAAGGACGCAGGGAACAGAACTTCAGACGCTGATTAATACACACAAGGACACTGTGAACCACAGAAAACGATACGTATAATCCCCAAACCGGAACCATGGGTGAACCGTGATCTCAAGTCTGAAGATGGGGGCTCGACCCGAAACCCCACCTAGTCCTTCGTTCCATGGATGCCGCCTCACCCGCTGAGTTTCTCCAGTATTTTTGTCTACCTACAAGCTTACTTTAGTTCACTTTAGAGATACAGCCGGGAAACAGGCCCTTCGGCCCACCGTGTCCGCGCTGACCAGCGATCTCCGTAAAATAACACTATCCTACACACACCAGGAACGTTTACCATTCTATTAAGATAATTAATCTACAAACTTGTACCGTGTGTCATTGGAGTGTGAGATGAAATCGGAGCACCCGGATAAAATGCACGCAGGTCGCGGGGAGAACGTATAAACTGCTAACAGACTGCACCCGAAGTCAGGATCGAACCAGGTCTCTGGCGCTGCAAGGCAGCAACACTACCGCTGCGCCACCCACCGTGCCGTCTAAATCTGCAGCGTTCACCAGACTATGCCGTGCGGCACAGGAAATCTATCTGTGGCTGTCACAGAGCCATTAAGGATGCCAAGAGGGAAGCTGGAGACCCGAGGCAATGAGACAGATCCCCGCAGATTGTGGCAATGCTTGACGCTGGAAAGAGCTACAAAACCAAGGTGAGCAGCATCGATCTCAACAATTAGTCGCTTCCCCGTGGAGCTGAATGCGTTCCCTGCCCGCTTTGTACAGAATCTCTGGAGGAATGTCACCTGCGCAGTCAGTGTCGGGTTCACCTGTACCAAGGGTTACTGTTGCAGGCGAAAGATCGGCCATCCCTGAGTGAATCTGTGGAGAGCAACTGGCTCGGATGCAGTCCCCTCGGTAGTCATGTACAGTCAGATCTGTGCGGCCAAAGTCGGCTACAACCACATCGTCCTGGAGGATCTCTTCACTTGTTGTTCCTTTGACAGCCTCTTCCACTGCAGGTACATTTTGACTCCATCTCTTCACCGAAAGTAAGCTGTTTCGTCAGAAAATACGACAAACGTTGAAAGCCAATTAGACTGCCTCATGAATAGGAACGATGTCGAGTAATGTGGCCGAAAGGTTGGTGTGAGTGACCGGTGCAGATGGGGCACATTGGTCGGCATGAGCAAGATGGGTCGAACATCCCGTTACCATGCCGTAGGACTCGATGACTATAACAATAGATAGAGCAATGTGGAATATACAGAGTGCACAATACAGTTCGCAGGATTGCCGTGTACTGCGGTGCATCAGTTAATGTGATAATGCCTCATAGCGAATGGGGGAGAATTGACCAGTGCACTAGTCAAAGGAGGGGACCGTTTAGAAGCATGTTAACGGAGGAAAATGAGTTACTCCTTAATCCGGTGGTTTGGAAGATGATATATTCCAAACTCCTGGACCGAGGGATCACCTCCCTGCTCTACCACCGGATGCTGTATGTTGGCTCCCACAGCCACAATTGGTAAGGACAGGTGACACCTCCTCCACAATAACCTGGAACACTGGAGCACCGCAAGGATCCGTTCTCAGCCCGCTACTCGCTCCCCTTACACTCGCCACCGGACGGCCATATTCGGCCACACCTATGAGTTTGCAGAAGACATCGAATGGTGGGCAATGGCGGCACGGAGTACAAGAAGGACATATTGAGCTTATTGACACGTTGTCATGACAATGACCCCTCTTTCAAACTTATCTACGTTGTGCGGGGCTTCAGTCGGGATAGAAGACCTGACCGGTCTGGACAGGTCTGATTACGTTCTGTGTTTATTTTTCGAGGCGGCGTAAAGTGTGGATGGAGCCAATGGTGGGACGTCTGGTATGTGTTTATGGATTGGGCAGCGATAATTACTCTGCAATGTCTCCAGGTCATGGCAGACTTGTTCCCAATCGATCTCCGCAGGAACTCGACAATATAGCAAAAGGATTTGAGTACAAGAGCAGGGAGGTTCTACTGCAGTTGTACAGGGTCTTGGTGAGGCCACACCTGGAGTATTGCGTACAGTTTTTGGTCTCCTAATCTGAGGAAAGACATTCCTGCCATAGAGGGAGTACAGAGAAGGTTCACCAGACTGATTTCCTGGGATGGCACGACTTCCATATGAAGAAAGACTGGATAGACTCGGCTTGTACTCGCTGGAATTTAGAAGATTGAGGGGTGATCTCATAGAGACTTACAAAATTCTTAAGGGGTTGGACAGGCTAGATGCAGGAAGATTGTTCCCGATGTTGGGGAAGTCCAGGACAAGGGGTCACAGTTTAAGGATAAAGGGGAAGTCTTTTAGGACCGAGATGAGAAAATCGTTTTTCACACAGAGAGTGGTGAATTTGTGGAATTCTCTGCCACAGAAGGTAATTGAGGCCAGTTCGTTGGCCATATTTAAGAGGGAGTTGGATGTGGCCCTTGTGGCTGAAGGGATCAGGGGGTATGGAGAGAAGGCAGGTACAGGATACTGAGTGGGATGATCAGCCATGATCATATTGAATGGCGGTGCAGGCTCGATGGGCCGAATGGCCTGCTCCTGCTCCTAATTTCTATGTTTCTATGTTTCTAATATGCTTTCTACGGTACATCCCGAGAAGCTTGGTCACTGGAGACATGCCAAACTTACACAGTCTCCTCATGAACTAGAGGCATTGATGTGCCCTCTTGGATGTTGCATCGATGTTCCTCTTACCAACTGCACAATGTCGCGGATCTGTCCGACCTTTCACAGTCACTTGATTCGAGTAATCCATCTGGACTTCTGATTCTACACCGCTTGAAAAATATATCACCTTATTTAAAAGAGAGAGGGCCATGGCTTAATACTCTGTAGACCAGGTGCTAGTAAAATGTGATTCTGTAATTGGATAGCATTTACACAGAGAGTTGCTGGGCCTGTTTCTTTGTTGTGTGACGATGACACTTGGTCCAGTGCTATGATGTTGGCCACTAATTTCCTGTGTGGGACTTTAACAAATGCTTTCTGAAAGTCCAGGTACACTACGCCCACTGGCTATCATTTGTCCATTTTACTTGTTGCATCCTCAAAATGGATGATGCAAAGCTTCTGTAACCTATGAGATATTCTGCTGGTTTCATGCTGTTGTAAAAAATGCAGATGGCAGGCGCTTTAGGCTTTCGCTTCAGTTTTAAGGATATTGTTGGCACATGTACCGATGTACAGTGAAAAAACATTGTTCTGCACGCTATCCAAACAGTTTACATCTTGACCACTTCCAGTTGTTCTGTATATTGATTTTAGAAAAAACGCTGATACTTACGGCTCTAATTTTGGCCATCTTACTCATAGAAACATAGAAACATAGAAATTAGGTGCAGGAGTAGGCCATTCGGCCCTTCGAGCCTGCACCGCCATTCAATATATTCATGGCTGATCATCCAACTCAGTATCCTGTATCTGCCTTCTCTCCATACCCCCTGATCCCTTCAGCCACAAGGGCCACATCCAACTCCCTCGACCACATCCAACTCCCTCGGAGACTCAGAGTCTCCCTCCGTTGCGCAGGAGGGGGACTCCCATCGATGGAAAATAAAAGAGTTATTAGTGTTTAAAAAATGTTGTTTCTCTCTCCTGAAGGCCACGACTCATCCGGAGGGACTATAAAACCCAGAAGTGTTGAGTGTCCCAGTCAGCCTCTGCAAGATGGGAGAGCGAGAGGGTCACGTCTCTTAGTCTGAGCTGTGAATAACACTGAACACACGTCTACTAAACTGTGAGTGGTTTTATTGACCAGTCAGTGCCCTTAATGTGGTTTGAAAATATAGTATGTAAATGCTAAAGCTGTGTTGCCTTGGGTTTGGAAATGCTAAAACTGTGTTGCCTTTGGTTTGGAAATGCTAAAGCTGTGTTTCTCTGGTTTGGAAATGCTAAAACTGTGTTGCCTTTGGTTTGAAAATGCTAACGCTGTGTTGCCTTTGGTTTGGAAATGCTAAAGCTGTGTTGCCTTTGGTTTGGAAATGCTAAAGCTGTGTTTCTCTGGTTTGGAAATGCTAACGCTGTGTTGCCTTTGGTTTGGAAATGCTAAAGCTGTAATGCCTAATTAAAGTTGCCTTGCCTAATTAAAGTTACCTTGCGTCAATAAAGTTGCCTTGCCTAATTAAAGTTGCCTTGCGTCAATAAAGTTGCCTTGCCTAATTAAAGTTACCCTGCCTTCTATATAATTAAAAGTATAATCTTGACCACTTCCTGTTTGTGCTTTATATTGATTTTAGAAAAAAACGCTACCACGTATGGCTGTTATTTTTGGGCATCTTACTCAGAGGTCCCCTCCCCTCATCAGGTGCCGAGGACTTTTCCCATCGATTAATAATAAAAGAGTTATTAGTATTTTAAACATGTTGAGATTCTCTTTCCTGTCAATCACGCCATGAAGGCCACGCCCCCTCTGGTGGGGGCGGGGAGGGACTATAAAACCCAGCATTGTGGGCGTGGCTCAGTCTGTGCAAGATGGAGGAGGGAGAGGTCATGTCTCGCTGTCTTTAGTGGCCTTGCATCCTGCTTGAAATGGTATGAAACTGCAATTGAATTTGGTGGCCTTGCACCCTGCTTGAAATGGAATTTCAAGGAATAGCCGTGAGTCAACTGTCAGCCCATCAGCCGTGAATGAGTGAGCTGCCAGAACAACAGGCTTGAGTGACTGAGCCGGCAGCCCAATAATCCATTCGGCCCACAATGTCCATACTAGCCCGCTAAACCAGTCACTTCAGCCCACAACACCCATACTAGCGACCCAGAAAGCCCCCCTCCCCCACTGGCCACCAATATTGGAATTGGTGGAGAGGTGGAATATTACGTTGGGGGACCCACCCTCCCGTGTGATGCTGGGACCCAAATGGTCCCACTTAGTCTAGTATCATATATAGATATTATCGGTTCAAACGCGATTATACAGGGCACTGTGTACATGAGTCCACTCAGAATGTGGTTGCTATATAGATTCGCACAGCAGGTAGCGTACATATAGAATTAGATACCAAAGGAGGTGGCTGAGTAGAAACTAAACAGCATTTCATATACATTTTGCCAAACACAAATGGGAAGTGACACGCGCCAATGTACATTGATCGCCGTTGGCAGGCTGGGCTGAATGACCTGTTCCTGCGTCGTGTGACTCGTGACAATAGATAGAGCAAAGGGGAACATAGAGAGAGAAGAATGCATGTATCAGCATTGTAGCACTATTTTATACATCAGTACCTCAGACAAAGTTCAATGTCCATAATGGTGTAGAGGGGATTGAATAGTGCCCTAGCCTTTGGAGGGGCCGTTCATATGCCCGATAACATAGGAGATGAACCAATTCCTAAGTCTTGTGATGCGCGCTTGCAAACATCTCTACCTTTTGCCGGATAGGTGTATGGGAAAGAAAAAAACTGAGCGGGATTTGCCAAGTCTTTGCTTTTGTTGGGTGTTTGGGTAATGTTATGCGGCATGAAGTGCAGATGAAGACTTTGATTGGTCTGGGCTCTGAGATGGACTCAGATCTCTTTACAACCCTCTGCAATGTCTCGCGGTCTTGGCATAGTTGTTCCCAAAACAAGCTACAATGCAACGTGACAATACGCTTGTTACCATATTTTTGCAAGAGTAACGGGAGACATGACAAATGTATTTTTATTTTCATGTGTGTGCCTTCTAGGGTGTCGCATCAATGTGATTGCGTCAGTCTGGCAATATTGAAAGGAAACTGAAGGAAATATTTTACACTCCGACCGTGGTGGGTGTATGGAACAAGCGGTCTGAGGATTTGTTCAGAAGTGTTCTGCAGCAAGAGTGTTTGGAAATATCGGTGCCAATTCAACAGTAGTAAGAAACAGATAGGGAGTTGTTGAGCAATAAATGTTGAGCAGGAACTGATTCTGGAATAATGTTCAGGTGCGCCGGCGAACAACACCGGTGTTTGCCGACATGTACTTTGAAAAATCATATCACACCGCATGCGTTTCATCAATATCGGAGTTTTGATGAGATCATTAACTTCTGACATTACATATTTTCCCTTTCACCGCCGATGTCTTCTGTCATCTGAGTAGTGGTAAAGAAAGCCTTTGGTGTGCTGGCCTTTATAAATCAGAGCATTGAATATAGGAGCAGGGAAGTAATGTTAAAATTGTACAAGGCATTGGTAAGACCAATTCTGGAGTATGGTGTACAATTTTGGTCGCCTAGTTATAGGAAGGATGTCAACAAAATAGAGAGAGTACAGAGGAGATTTACTAGAATGTTGCCAGGGTTCCAGCAACTATGTTACAGAGAAAGGTTGAACAAGTTAGGTCTTTATTCTTTGGAGCGCAGAAGGTTAAGGGGGGACTTGATTGAGGTCTTTAAAATGATGAAAGGGATAGACAGAGTTGACGTGGATATGTTTTTCCCATTGAGGGTAGGGAAGTTTCAAACAAGAGGGCATGACATGAGAATTAAGGGACAGAGGTTTCGGGGTAACGTGAGGGGGAACTTCTTTACTCAGAGGGTGGTGGCTGTGTGGAATGAGCTTCCAGCAGAAGTGGTGGAGGCAGGATCGATTTTAACATTTAAGAGTAAAATGGATAGGTATATGGACGTGAAGGGAATGGAGGGGTATGGTCTGAGTGCAGGTAGATGGGACTAGGGGAAAACAAATGGTCGGCACGGACTGGAAGGGCCGAGAGGGCCTGTTTCCGTGCTGTAATTGTTATATGGTTATATAGTTATATGGTTATTTTATCTTCCTTTTATATTTCAGATGCCGGGGAATTACCTCCCGCTCTGATCAGAGTTATTTCATATCTCCCGGGTGATTTGGTCAGATTATTTCTATTTTTATCACATGTGCCGAGCTGCAGTGGAAAGAGTTGTTTTGCATGCTGTTCACTTGGTTCAAATGATCCAGACACAAAAGCAATCAATGTAAAGCCAGGTGCAATAGATGGGGTAACTGGGAAGATGCAGAATGTAGAATATAGTTCATGATACAGAATATCATGCTGAATGTGGTTCTTTATTTCTACCGATCCCCGATTTGTCCGGGTATTTGGAACAATGAACAATAGTTGCTCAAGCCACATTGCATAATTCCGGTCTACCGTTCTCCTAGGAGTTTCCCCTTTGCATTTGGAGGACAAGAGATCTGTACAAACACAAAACCATCATTGAGCCTGGTGTAAAATACGTATTGCGCCGTGCCGAGGCGCATAGCTAGAAAGATTAATGGTGCCATGCTTCAATTAACTATGAGTCTTGGTTTGTGAAGGTGTAAACAATTAAGTTGCAAGGGGCATTAACATTTAGGCTTCATGTTTAGGTTTATTATAGCCATGTGTATTGATGCGCATGATAAAGCAAAGGGGGAGATACAGAATGCAGAAATAGTTCCAGCATGATAGCGCAATGTTCCATGGACATATATCCACTAAGGTGTAGGGATGTTTTGAACAGTACTCGAGAAATTGTGTTCAAGATGACTTATTTGATAAAGTAACTATCATGTTAGATAACAAGGAAGCCAATGGATGCAGCAAATTTTGTTATACAAAATCTGGTCTGTGAAGTGCCCCATAAATGATTAGCGCATTAAATAAGCACCTGTGGACTTGAACATAATAGGTTAAGTCCAGGGGGTCAGATATGGGGTTTTATGTGTGGGCCAGATATATGGTCAGTGCAAAGGGGCTAGGAGCAAGGCCAAGTGTGCATCCAGAGTCAAGGTCTGGAATAGTACTAGGTGTGCAGTCAAAGCTGGGACCGGGGGGTGTGTTCAGCACGGGGAACCTAAGCAGGTAAGCAGCTATGATCAGGGTAGAATAGGGGGCCAGGTGTAAGGCTGGACTCAGGGACAGGAATGAGAGAAGGTATGCAACTGGAGTCGGGGTCAGGAGTAGTACCAGGTGTGCAGTGAGACCCAGTTTGGTCAACATGGGCCAAGTATTTGATTATAATCTGATTATAATCTGATTTCCATGCATGAATATACTAAGTTCATTCATGTGCTGTTCATTCACCTGTTGATCAGAGCCTGGCTCTACTGAGCAATGTAATTAGGAATGTAATTTAGCCTAACCTTATTCATAGCTAATCCAATTTAAAGCATAAATGTTGCATTCAAGTGTAAGTTAAAAGACTCGCTACAGTATGCACCAGATTTCACAACTTCAAGCTGAAAAATGCAAAAGCTCTGTACCAATGGGAGGGGGACGACCCCCCCCCCCCCAACACCCTCCCCCCCTTCCCCGGTCGCTACCCTCCCTCGGGCTTGGTCTCTCACAATTTCTCACTCAACTCTCACACAATGTTGGCAGCCCTGCCACTGGTATGTACTTTCACGGAGTGCTGGAGTAACTCAGCGGGTCAGGCAGCATCTGTGGAGAACATGGATAGGTGCCTCAATAGTAAGGATGTCCTTCCTCAAATTAGGGGACCAAAACTGCACACAGTACTCCAGGTGTGGTCTCACTAGGGCCCTGTACAACTACAGAAGGACCTTATGAAGGCCAACAGGCCATTCGCTTTCTTCACTGCCTGCTGTACCTGCATCGACCTGTTTAAGTCGAAGTTAGACAAAGAGTGCTAGAGTAACTCAGCGGGTCAGGCAGCATCTGTGGGGAACACGGATAGGTGACGTTTCACAGAGCGCTGGAGTAACTCAGCGGGTCAAGCAGCATCTGTGGAGAACATGGATAAGTGACGTTTCACAGAGTGCTGGAGTAACTCAGTGGGTCAGGCAGCATCTGTGGGGAACATGGATAGGTGCCATTTCACAGAGTGCTGGAGTAACTCAGCGGGTCAGGCAGCATCTGTGGAGAACATGGATAGGTGACGTTTCACAGAGTGCTGGAGTAACTCAGCGGGTCGGGCAGCATCTGTGGGGAACATGGATAGGTGACGTTTCACAGAGTGCTGGAGTAACTCAGCGGGTCAGGCAGCATCTGTGGGGAACATGGATAGGTGACGTTTCACAGAGTGCTGGAGTAACTCAGCGGGTCAGACAGCATCTGTGGGGAACATGGATAGGTACAAAGTGCCTCTATCCACCTACCAGTTGCAAGGGTTTGGCCCACCTCATATCTTCAGCATTCTCCCCATCTACATCTTCAATCTGAAGAAGGGTCCTGATCTACATGATGCATGTCCATTCACTTTGTGGTGACGAAGATGCTGCCTGATCTGCTGAGTACCTCCCGCTCTTTGCTTTTAGACCTAGTTATATTCCCTAGTTGGGTCTGTCGAAGGGAAAGTAGTTTAATATTTGTGGGCACTGTTTCAAGTTTACCATTTACTAGTCCTGCCCCTTCTGTTCACCCTACTGTAGTTTTTAGTCAGTCGGAAGCTATATTTGGTTTAGTCTGAGTATGGGAAGTGCCACAAATCATTTACTGTTCCTTTCCCTGTGAAGGAGTAAAGAGGTTCTTCTGTAGTTGTATAGGGTCCTGGTGAGACCACATTTGGAGTATTGCGTACAGTTTTGGTCTCCTAATTTGAGGAAGGACACCCTTGTGATTGAGGCAGTGCAGCGTAGGTTCACGAGATTGATCCCTGGGATGGCGGGACTACATATGAGGAAAGATTGAAAAGACTAGGCTTGTATTCACTGGAGTTTAGAAGGATGAGGGAGGATCTCATGGAAACGTATAAAAGGACTGGACAAGCTAGATGTAGGAAAAATGTTCCCAATGTTGGGCGAGTCCAGAACCATGGGCCACAGTCTTAGAATAAAGGGGAGGTCATTTAAGACTGAGATGAGAAAAAACTTTTCACCCAGTTGTGAATTTGTGGAATTCCCTGCCACAGAGGGCAGTGGAGGCCAAATCACTGGATGGATTTATGAGAGAGTTAGATAGAGCTCTAGGGGCTAGTGGAATCAAGGGATATGGGGAGAAGGCAGGTACGGGTTATTGATTGGGGATGATCAGCCATGATCACAATGAAGGCTCGAAGGGCCAAATGGCCTCCTACTGCACCTATTTTCTATGTTTCTAAGGGGTGACGTTCAGTTTCCACCGCGTATCTCCAAAGACTGGATCCCAGGCTGCTGGAAGTGTCATCTACAGTTAGACATTCTCTTCCCATTATGCCAAATGTTGACAGGAACTTGGGAAAAATCCTTCCCCTTCGCTGTCCTCTGACTTAAGTCATTTAATTCAAAGTATTTCTTCTAGTTGTAGGGTCTGAACTGACTGTCATGTTTTCTAAATATTTTGAACTGACTGCATGTCCCTGTTTGTGTACAGGGTTTGATGCCCATAGTAAAAGCTACAGCATTGGGCAGCTCAGTCAGGGAGTTCACTGTTTGTGTGAAGTGTTGTCTTTGATACAGCTGGCATGTTGCTGTGCCAGTTTGATTATAAAAATAGTCAATGTATTCTTCTAGTGTGGGATTCGCTAATGCAGACACATTTGAATGTCACTGTACCATAATTGGTACATGTGACGATAAACTGACCATGAAACATTGGGCCTAGAGGTATTTTTCCAGGCCCTGTCCATCCAGTGTTTGATATTTTGGGGTGAATGTAGAATCTTCTCACCTGCTGATGTTTCTCCCTCTACAGTTACTCTACTTGTTTCTGGTTGATGAGCCAAGGTCTTTGGAGATCCTCTAATGTCCCCAGTTTTCTATGGTTTGTGATAGATGGGCTTTGTCAACTTGCTGTTCCAAGTACTGCTTGTGATAGAGGGTGTGATCAAGGATGTCAGGAGATTTCAATCATTAAAGTGATCTGTTTTTTTGTTATGACCAAGTGTATCTAGTCTTTGTGGAGATGGTATGAAGATAAGGCCCTGCACTCGCCAGCCCGGCAAACACTCGCCTGCCCCGGCAAACACTCGCCTGCCCCGGCAAACACTCGCCTAGCCCGGCAAATACTCGCCTAGCCCGGCAAACACTCGCCTAGCCCGGCAAACACTCGCCTGGCCCGGCAAACACTCGCCAGCCCGGCAAACACTCGCCTGCCCCGGCAAACACTCGCCTGGCCCGGCAAACACTCGCCTGCCCCGGCAAACACTCGCCTGCCCCGGCAAACACTCGCCTGGCCCGGCAAACACTCGCCTGCCCCGGCAAACACTCGCCTAGCCCGGCAAACTCTCGCCTAGCCCGGCAAACACTCGCCAGCCCCGCAAACACTCACCTAGCCCCGCAAACACTCGCCTAGCCCGGCAAACACTCGCCTGGCCCGGCAAACACTCGCCTGCCCCGGCGAACACTCGCCAGCCCAGCAAACACTCGCCAGCCCCGGCAAACACTCGCCTGCCCCGGCAAACACTCGCCAGCCCCGGCAAACACTCGCCTAGCCCGGCAAACACTCGCCTAGCCCGGCAAACACTCGCCTAGCCCGGCAAACACTCGCCAGCCCCGGCAAACACTCGCCTAGCCCGGCAAACACTCGCCTAGCCCGGCAAACACTCGCCAGCCCCGGCAAACACTCGCCTGCCCCGGCAAACGCTCGCCTAGTCCGGCAAACACTCGCCTGGCCCGGCAAACACTCGCCTGGCCTGGCAAACACTCGCCTGGCCCGGCAAACACTCGCCTGCCCCGGCAAACACTCGCCAGCCCGGCAAACAGGACATGATGCAAAATTCAGAGAAATGGTCAAGGCTGCAGGAAGAGCTGTCTTGCAATTTAACCACAATGATTCGTCTATCTGAGCTCTGGGCTGTTTCGCTTCCTGTTTTTGATCTCGACTAAATTTCACAATGTGTAAATAAACATCAAAGAAAACATCAAACCATCCCAAAACCTATTGGAACATGCAAAGGAGAATCATATTGGATTATTTGTCACTTTGAGCCTGTTCAATCATTCAAAACAATCTCATATTCCAATTCTCTCTCGATTAATTTTGATGCATTTTATGTCAAATAAATCTATCCCCTACTTAACAAGATTCAGTGACCTGCCATCTACCATTTTCTGTGGAGTGAATTTCAATGGCTCACCATATTCACAATGAAGAAATTTCTCAGCCCTAAATGTTTCACTCCTTATCTTGAGTCCAAAACCCCTTGTTCCAGATCCTACAGTCACTGGAAATATGAGTGTTTCATATTCATATGAATATCCTGATGTATCGAGTCTAGCTCTGCTTTAAATGTTGTTTAATTTAGAGAGGTCATGTTTAAGTCTTCCAAACTCCAGCGACTACTGGCTCAGTCAGCTCCTCCTCTCCTTACACATTAGTCCTGCCATTCCAGGAATCAGTCTGGTCAGCCTTGGCTGCACTACATCTGTGGCTGAAAAACCCATTCTCCGGTAAGGAGAGCACAGACATGTGGGAGAGACATGGGCCAGGCGCAGCCAATTGTGATGGGGTCAGTTGGACATCTTGGTCAGCCTGTGTGTGTGGTGGGTCGATGTGTCTATTTCCATGCCCTACAGCTCTATGACTCTCTGCTGCATCTGTGTATATTTGGCAAATAACTCAACTGACTGACATCACCTGGAAACCTCTTTGCATCCTCTTTGCTTCTACTTAATCTCAGTTTCATGTCATCAAACTTAGAAACATTACATTTGTTTCCTTGTCAATACCATTGATGAACATTGAAAATAATGGACTCAAGAACTGGCTTGATTCTGGATCATTCATCACCACCTGCCACACTAACGAAGTCTCCTCTCTGCTTCCTGTCTGCCAAATAATTTACAATTCATGCCTGTTTAATATTGCCTAATCCACATTTTTAAAAATTCAAGGACCTTCTGAAAATTCGACACATCCACTTGTTCTCCCTGAAACAAACAAAAACAATCTGCTGGGGGGGCTCAGTGGGTCAGGCAGCGTCTGTCGAGGAACATGTGCAGATGACCCTGTATCGTGACCCTTCTTCAGTTGTGAATGGTCATCTGTCCATTTACTTCCACAGATGACTCCTGATCCACAAATTCCCTCCAGCAGTTTGCTCTTTGCTCGTGTTTCCAGAATCTGCAAACTCGTGGGTCTCCACGTCTTCTCCCTTATCTATTCTACATGGTACATCACAATCATCTCCAATAGATTTGTTTGCCATGATTTTGCTTACATACATTCAAAAAGACATAGTCTTATCGCATAAATTATTTTAAAATATCCAAACACTGTTTTGGAACCTGGAAACACCAAACCAGGTTGGAGATTGAAATATTTTTTAATTAATAAAGAACAGTAATTTAGTCGAGAGAAACACCAATATTTTATTTTTTAAGTAAGTAAGTAAGTTTATTGGCCAAGTATTCACATACAGAGAATTTGCCTTGGTGCTCCGCCCACAAGTAACAACATGACATACAGTGACAGTTACGAATGGCTCAGAAAACACTAAAGATTAATAATAATAAGACATTAATGATAAAACACCATTGATCAAGCATGTGAACCAACGCAATACCAGATCAAAGGGAGGCTACAGAATTTTAGCTGTTGAGTAGAGCAACTACTCGTGGATAAAACCTGTTTTTATGTCTGGCTGTGGCAGCTTTGACAGTCTGGAGTCGCCTTCCAGAGGGAAGTGATTCAAAGAGTTTGTGGCCAGGGTGAGAGGGGTCAGAGATGATCTTGCCCGCTCGCTTCCTGGCCCTAGCAGTGTACAGTTCATCAATGGAGGGAAGGTTGCAGCCAATAATCTTCTCTGCTGATCGGACGATTCGCTGCAGCCTCCAGGTGCCGTGCTTGGTGGCTGAGCCAAACCAGACCATGATGGAGAAGGTGAGGACAGACTCTACGATGGCCGTGCAGAATTGGACCATCATTGCCTGTGGCAGATTGTGCTTCCTCAGCTGCCGCAGGAAGTACATCCTCTGTTGTGCCTTTTTGACTGTGGAGTCGATGGTAGCCCCCCACTTAAGGTGCTTGGAGATGATGGTTCCCAGGAACTTAAAAGACTCCACTAGTGTGACTGTGGTGTTGTTGATGGTGAGTGGGGTGAGGGGAGGGGGACCTCTCCTAAAGTCTACAATCAATTCCACTGTCTTAAGAGCATTGAGCTCTAGGTTGTTGCTACGGCACCAGTAGCAGTGGAATCAGAGGAAAGTAGCAAAAAAAATAAAAAAATTACACTTTTTGGTGAAGACACCAACAATGCAATAGTTAGCTACTATCCTTATAATAAATGCATCCTCAGCACACATGCCCCATGTTCTGTTCTCACGTATTTAAATAAAAACATAAATAGAATTATACGGAAATACTTTTAAATGTAAAGGGTAAATAGAGAAGTTGTTTCTAGTTGTCAGGATCTTGCCCCATGATAACAAGAAATGAACCACCTTTCCTTTATCGATACTGCTTCTTAATGCTGCAACTCCCCACCTAGTATAACTGTGGATGTACTTTCACCGGAAGGAATGGAAAGGTTTAGGAAAGCAATCTACCACTGTCTTGAGTACAATTCACAATGGGGGGGAAACCACTAACCTTGACAGTGATGCTCAAATTGTCGAGAATAACTGAATTAGTAAAGAAATGCTACACAAGTGTAATCAAGTACACCTGGATTAATGATATTCAAATACTAAAGTAAAGGGAGCAGTGTCAATAGAACCTCTTCTCAATCTCTCTTAAATCCCCACTACCCAGCTTCCTAACAATCTCAACCTCTTCTTTACTTTTGTCAAAATCCACAGAGTGAAATTGTTCAGTTTAAAATTATCCAAGTTTCTCCTCCCCTTTTGTAACTAACCTCATGTTCCCATATCTCACCTGACATAGAAACAGAGAAACATAGACAATAGGTGCAGGAGTAGGCCGTTCGCCCCTTCGAGCCTTCACCGCCATTCATTGTGATCATGGCTGATCATCCACAATCAGTAGCCTGTTCCTGCCTCTCCCCATATCCCTTGATTCCGCTAGCCCCTAGAGCTCTATCTAACTCTTTTAAATTCATCCAGTAAAATGGCATCTACTGTCTTCTGTGACTGAAATCCTAACGGGGATCCGAAAATTCCCGACCACTCCACACTACTGCTGTCTCCGTTAGCTGAATGCCACATTCATAGAAACATAGAACATAGGTGCAGGAGTAGGCCATTCAGCCCTTCGAGCCTGCACTGCCATTCACTATGATCATGGCTGATCATCCAGAATCAGTACCCCATTCCTGCTTTCTCCCCATTCCCCTTGATTCCGTTAGCCCTAAGAGCTAAATCTAACTCTCTTGAAAACGTCCAGTGAATTGGCCTCCACTGCCTTCAGTGGCAGAGAATTTCACAGATTCACAACTCTCTGGGTGAAAACATTTTTTCCCATCTCAGTTTTAAATGGTCTTCCCTTTATTTTTAGACTGTGGAAAAAAACTGCAGATGGATTTCTTTACTCCTATATTCAAATCTTCTCATTATGAAGGCTAACATGCCATTAGCTTTAAAGAAGGAACTGCAGATGCTGGAGAATCGAAGGTACACAAAACGCTGGAGAAACTCAGCGGGTGCAGCAGCATCTAAGGAGCGAAGGAGATAGGCGACGTTTCGGGTCGAGACCCTTCTTCAGACTGGTCAGGGATCAGGGAAACGAGAGATATAGACGGTGATGTGGAGAGATAAGGAACAATGAATGAAAGATATGCAAAAAAGTATCGGTGATAAAGGGAACAAGCCATTGTAAGCTGTTTGTGGTGTGAAAATGAGAAGCTGGTGCGACTGGGGTGGGGGAGGGAGATAGAGATAGAGGGAATGCCAGGGCCCGAGGGCTGAGGGAGAGGTGGGAAGGGGAGGAGACAGCAAGGGTTAACAGAATTCAGAAAATTCAATATTCAAGCCCAAAGGATGCAGACTCCCCAAGAGGTGCTGTTCCTCCAGCTTGCGGTGTTGCTCACTCTGGCCGTGGAGGAGGCCCAGGACCGAGAGGTCGGATGTGGAATGGGAGGGGGAGTTGAAGTGCTGAGCCACCGGGAGGTCGGGTTGGTATTGCGGACCGAGCGGAGGTGTTCGGCGAAGCGATCGCCAAGCCTCCGCTTGGTCTCACCGATATAGATCATCTGGCATCTGGAGCAGCGGATGCAGTAGATGAGGTTGGAGGAGGTGCAGGTGAACCTCTGTCGGACCTGGAAGGACTGCTTGGGTCCCTGAAAGGAGTGGAGGGGGGAGGTTGAAGGGACAAGTGTTGCATTTCTTGCGGTTGCAAGGGAAAGTGCCCGGGGAAGGGGTAGACTGGGAGGGGAGGGAAGAATTGACAAGGGAGTTGCGGAGGGAGCGGTCTTTGCGGAAGGCAGACGGGGGAGATGGGAAGATGTGGCGGGTGGAGGGGTCACGTTGGAGGTGGCGAAACTGGCGGAGGACTATATGTTGTATTTGCCGGCTGATGGGGTGAAAGGTGAGGACCAGGGGGGACTCTGCCTGTTTGCGAGTGGGGGAATGGGGAGCGAGGGCAGTGTTGCGGGGTAATGGAGGAGACCCTGGTGCGAGCCTCATCAATAGTGGGGGAGGGGAATCCCCGTTCTCTGAAGAATGAGGCCATTTGTGATGACCTGGTGTGGAACACCTCATCCTGGGAGCAGATGCGGCGTAGATGGAGGAATTGGGAATAGGGGATGGAGTCCTTACAGGAAGCAGGGTGGGAGGAAGAGTAGTCCAGGTAGCTGTGGGAGTCAGTAGGTTTGTAGTGGATGTCGGTCAGGAGCGTATCACCTGCAATAGAGATGGCGAGGTCAAGGAATGGTAGGGAAGTGTCGGAAATGGTCCAAGTGTTTTGAGTGCCGGATGGAAGTTGGTGGTGAAATGAATGAAGTCAGTCAGTTGTGTGTGGGTGCAGGAGGTGACACCAAAGCAGTCGTCGATGTAACGGAGGTAGAGGTCGGGGATGGGGCCCTGGTACGCCGAGAACAAGGATTGTTCGACGTACCCAACAAAGAGGCAAGCGTAGCTGGGGCTCATGCGTGTGCCCATAGCTACGCCTTGTGTTTGGAGGAAATGGGAGGAATCAAAAGAGAAGTTATTGAGGGTGAGGACCAACTCTGCTAGGCGGAGGAGGGTGTCAGTGGACGGGTATGGGTTGCTTCTCTGTGCCATTAGCTTTCTTCACTGCCTGCTGTACCTGTATGTTTACTTTCATTGACTGGTGTACAAGGACACCCAGGTCTCATTGTGCTCCTCTTTTTCCTAATCTGACACCATTGAGATAATAATCTGCCTCCTTGTTCTTGCCACGATAATGGATACTCTCACATTTATCGACATTATACTGCATCTGCCATGCATCTGCCACTCACACAACCTGTAACATCCTCTTCGCAGGTCATACTGCCACCCAGCTTTGTGTCATCTGCAAATTTGCTAGTGCTACTTTTAATTCCATAATCTAAATCATGAATATATATTGTAAATAGTTGACTACATCACTGATGTAGAGCCCAAACGATTGAAGGCAGAATCCTTTCATGCAGACATGGACATCCCGAAGAGAGTTGGACTGATCACTAACTCCCACATGCTGCAGTATGGACACATACTGTCGCTTCCCTTGCCATCTCCAGCCCAGTTTGTTTATATGTTCATATCCCGTATACAATTCGGAGATTAATGATCAATGATCAAGCAGATTGTATTTAGAAAATCAATCATATTCCTGAGCACTCTCACATTTTATAAAACCATTTGTCAGGATTGAACAGAATTATAACAGTTTGTGGGTCTATGTGTGCCACTCTGCTAACGTGACCAAGCATTTCTGGGTGTGGTTTGTGCTTGCAGAAAGGGCATGTATTTTCTGGATCGGACACACAAAAACTGTGGCCATTTCGCATGCATAGTTGTTTACTGAGACACTGGGAGCAATTTATCCTCCAGTTTGCAAAGAGGAATACCTTGGGAAAGCACAGCTCAATGAGAAACTAATAGAGAGACTATAGAGACGACAGTGTTGATCGAGTTCTGATGATTCAATATGAAGAGGGCTTGATTCTCGATCTGGAAATATGAATACAAATCCTGCTTTGGAATCTGGGGAATTGAAATAAAAATGAATAATTAATTCATGAATTAAGTTCCAGATTCAATGATGTTGACTGTGAAGGCACCAGATTGCTGCAAACCCACCTGGGTCACAATGCCCTTCTGGTGAGGAAAACTCACCTGATTTGGCATCCACGTGACTCCAGGCCTATAGCAATGTGGTTGGCTCTTTACTGTCCTGTGAGATGGTCCTGCCCTCCACTATGTTCAGGGGGCAATTAGGGATGGGCAATAAGTACTGGCTTAGTAGCAACCTCACATCCCAGGTATGAGAACTAAGTGTCTACAAGGGCTTTGTGTGGAAAACTGGCAGAGTGAAATGGAATATATTTTGCAAATGATGTTTGTTCAGTGGGACTTTGCCATCAATAGATTTCTGAGAAAGAACAGTAACTGTTGCAAAAGCGATGAAAGTTTGGCTGTACACTGTTATGTTAGACGCAAAGAGCAAATAATGATTGAGCTGATATGTGGATTGGTATGAACTGTGCCGTCAATTTTTTCTGCTTTGTATGAAATCGACAGTTCAAAAAAAACGCCAAATATTAGAAGATTTTCAAAACTGCTTTTATCCAAATTCTATCCAAACTCATTGGAATATCACTTTCAGGAATATTACCCAATATATATTATAATGCTTTCAGGAATATCACCCAATATATATTTTAAGGGAAATAAAAGCCACAAACTTTTGCAATAGTTAAATGCTTCAGTTTCTCACACGAACCCATTGCCATGGTGACTGAGGTCCACCATTCAATGCTTGAACCCCACTCCTCCCCCGACTGCTCCCTGCCTTTCTGCAGCCCCAACTCCAGTCCCAGTTCAATGCAATGACACATTTTACAGGCTGTTCGACAAAGTTATTCGTAAGTTATTATGTGGTAAGCAAGCATTAGTACAAATGAAGACCAGTCTTCGAATGTAATTGAAATGTAGGCTGCATGCAGTAATCAGTTTTGAATTGAAAAGGATAGTTTTGTAAACAAACTGTGCTGCCTGCAGGGCACAAGGTACAGCCCCACAGCTGGAGACTGCTCGGGAGAGTTGGTTTGCAACCCAACTTGACCATGAGATGTTTGAGCCTTCTTCCTCTCTTCTTGTGTATGGCCTAAAGTTGGAGGACAACTTGTTCTATTTGATCTAATTAGAATTAGTTAGATTTAGCTCTTAGGGCTAACGGAATCAAAGGGTATGGGGAGAAAGCAGGAATGGGCTACTGATTCTGGATGATCAGCCATGATCATATTGAATGGCAGTGCTGGCTCGAAGGGCCGAATGGCCTACTCCTGCACCTATGTTCTATGTTTCTATGAATGTGGGATTCAGCTAACGGAGACAGCAGTAGTATGGAGTGGTCGGGAATTTTCGGATTCCCGTTAGGATTTCAGTCACAGAAGACAGTAGATGCCATTTTACTGGATGAATTTAAAAGAGAGTTAGATAGAGCTCTTGGGGCTAGCGGAATCAAAGGATGTGGGGAGAGGCAGGAACAGGCTACTGATTGTGGATGATCAGCCATGATCACAATGAATGGTGATGCTGGCTCGAAGGGGCGAATGGCCTACTCCTGCACCTATTGTCTATGTTTCTCTGTTTCTATGCCAGGTGAGATATGGGAACATGAGGTTAGTCACAGAGGGAGAGGAGAAACTTGGATAATTTTAAACTGAACAATTTCACTCTGTGGATTTTGACAAAGGTAAAGAAAAGGTTGAGATTGTTAGGAAGCTGGGTAGTGGGGATTTAAGAGAGATTGAGAAGAGGTTCTATTGACATTGCTCCCTTTACAAGTGTCGTGGAACCTCCAAAATTATAAAGTATTTGTAAGTATTTGAATATCATTAATCCAGTGTGTACTTGATTTCACTTGTGTAGCATTTCTTTACTCATTCAGTTATTCTCGACAATTTGAGCATCAATGTCAAGGTTAGTGGTTTCCCCCCCATTGTGAATTGTACTCAAGACAGTGGTAGATTGCTTTCCTAAACCTTTCCATTCCTTCCGGTGAAAGTACTCCCACAGTTATACTAGGTAGGGAGTTGCAGCATTAAGAAGCAGTATCGATAAAGGAAAGGTGGTTCATTTCTTGTTATCATGGCAGATGCAGTATAATGTGGATAAATGTGAGGTTATCCACTTTGGTGGCAAAAACAGGACGTAGACTATTATCTGAATGGTGGCCAATTAGGAAAAGGGGAGATGCAACGAGACCCGGGTGTCATGGTACACCAGTCATTTAAAGTAGGCATGCAGGTGCAGCAGGCTGTGAAGAAAGCGAATGGTATGTTGGCATTCATAGCAAAAGGATTTGAGTACAAGAGCAGGGAGGTTCTACTGCAGTTGTACAGGGTCTTGGTGAGGCCACACCTGGAGTATTGCGTACAGTTTTGGTCTCCTAATCTGAGGAAAGACATTCTTGCCATAGAGGGAGTACAGAGAAGGTTCACCAGTCTGATTCCTGGGATGTCAGGACTTCCATATGAGGAAAGACTGGATAGACTCGGCTTGTACTCGCTAGAATTTAGAAGATTGAGGGGGGATCTCATAGAGACTTACAAAATTCTTAAGGGGTTGGGCAGGCTAGATGCAGGAAGATTGTTCCCGATGTTGGGGAAGTCCAGGACAAGGGGTCACAGTTTAAGGATAAGGGGGAAGTCTTTTAGGACCGAGATGAGAAAATCATTTTTCACACAGAGAGTGGTGAGTCTGTGGAACTCTCTGCCACAGAAGGTAGTTGAGGCCAGTTCATTGGCTATATTTAAGAGGGAGTTAAATGTGGCCCTTGTGGCTAAAGGGATCAGGGGGTTTGGAGAGAAGGCAGGTACAGGATACTGAGTTGGATGATCAGCCGTGGTCATATTGAATGGCGGTGCAGGCTCGAAGGGCCGAATGGCCTGCTCCTGCACCTAATTTCTATGTTTCTATGTTTCCAACATGGGGCAAGCAATTCCTGACACCACAACACCTCTCCATCAGCAGCAAGGCCCAATTCAGGAGGGTGCAATGCCGTGATGAACGTTACTCCAGCGATACTGAAGTAGCACAACATCATCCAGGACATAGCATGTCTCCATCTTGTGAGATACGCTTTGTGCTCACAATTTTACTTCGGAGTCACGTGAGTGACTACGTGAAGACCCCGCCAGGACGCATGCGCGACATATCGTCGAACGCATTGCGGAAGCGACAGTCGGGAAGAGCGCCGCTCCTCCAGCGCGAATTTTGAAAAATTACTGAAGGTAAGTCTTACCTTTTCTGGTGAGCGTGGCGACTCGGTGTGATTTCTTTTTCAGAACGGAGGAAGCACCATGGAGTCGCGCAGGGGAGAGCAGCAGCTGATACCGCTGCTGTGGAAGCAGCCAGCAGAGTGCCGTCTCTCCAGAGCTGCAGGTGCTGCCAGCAGCTGCCGGCTTCTCGCCGCTACAGACCGCAGGTGCGCCGCGGGCGGCGGCAAAACCACCCGGAAGTCGGACAGGTCCGTTGACTCGGCTGGGTCCGGACCTGAAGACACCCCATTCCCGGATAGGGACGGCGGGCGTCTTTCCCGCGGGAGCGGGTGGGGAGCAGTGCTCCAGCGTGGCCTGCTTATGCAGGGGCAGAGTCACAGTGGGTCTCTTCGCAGACCCACGGCAGCATCCTTTCAAGGACTGCCAAATATCTCACCCTCTTCGCAGGGGAGCATTAGGGGTCAGAGCTGGGCTGACCCTGAAGAAGGGGCAATGGCTGAACAGTCAACTGTGAGGGGTGCCAGAAGAGAGAGCAGCAGAAGATTGTGGCATGCTGTATCAACTCAAGAAGGACTGCCTATACAAAGCTGCAAGCCAGTGAAAAATACATGGCTACAAACCAGCTACAGGAGAGCAAGCCATTAACTTTATGGCTGGGAAGTACATTGCTCCAGAGAACTCCATTTCTCTTAAAGTACCAGCAGTCCATGACCCCATCTGGGGCAACAGGAGCCCATCTATAAGGAGCCAGGAGGTGAAGCTCCAGAGGAAACTGCTGGCTGCTAAAATCACAGCAGTACCAGGACAACTGATGGGGTTGATTTGCCTGAAGAGTTACTAGATGCTCTAGCAGACTGTGTAATACTCAGTGGAGATTTACAGTTACAGGAAGAGCATCATCAAGAAGTGGGGAATTATGCAAGACAAGTAGCACACAGGCACCAAAATGGCTGTTGGGGGACCTCCCGAAGCAGGTGAAAGACCTGCATGAGGAAGCCAAGGCTATAGGCCTGATCAAGGTGCCAAGCATCTCTAAAACCCCCTATCAACAGCGGCAGCACCCCTACACACCCACCAGACATCGGTGCTATGGAAGACCATCTGGTGGTGAAAGCTCGAAGGCCGGCCCACCTGCACAGCGGTCTTTCAGACCATGGCCCAGCCCGGCCTTCATGGAAAACGCGCCAACCCCACAACGCAGCAACACAATACCAGAAGAAGCAACTGCGGAGACAACCCACACAACACCGGTAACCATGGAGGTAGGTGGGTCTGGTTGTCTTAAAAAACATTGCATGTCCGATTCATTAAAGTTGGGGGACGGTTGCACTTGTTTCATCATGTGTGCTGCACTTTTACCTCTGAACTTTTACATACTCGGAAGTATTCAGAATTACAAAATTGAATTTGTATACGAACTACCGTCCCAGTTCAGCATACGCCTAGCAGGAAGTTCATACTTCACAAAAAGAGAGAACAGCAGGCCATGCTGAACTGTTAAGACTAACAGTAATCTAACCTGCACCTAATTTCTATGTTTCTATGTTTCTATGACTAAACACAAAATGGATTGAGAAAACAATCAGAGAATTTCAAGAGTTCGTATCAAATATATTTATAAAAAACTAAAAAGATGGTGGTTGCCGTATCATTATAGATTTGACCGAACTAAATACTTCCGTTCAGTATGCCCATTTCAAATTAGGCACGTTTGTCACACACAGGGTCATCGTAAATACCTGAAATTTATCTGGATGGGACAGCAATAGTAGTATGCCTTATCCAATGGGTTGTCATCAGCACCCAGGCTATTACAAATTTATTAAAACCAGCTTTAGCATACTTAAAGAAACATAACCATATCGTCATGGCTTACCTTGATGATATTCTCATTGTAGGTGAAAATTGGAGCTGGCTACATTGGTGGTATCAGCCACAACAGAGAGGTTTAACGTACATCCAGATAAATCAAAATTGGAACCCTCCACTACCATGGATTATTTGGGGTTCACTATTGACTCTGTTCATATGTCTATCACCTTGCCACCAAACAAAGTGACAGACTTGATGGGAGTATGCAAAAGCCTCACTGGCATCAGGGAACCATCCATTCGGCAAGGAGCAAGAGTGATTGGGAATTGGTGGCTGCGTTCCCAGCAGCACAATTGGACCACTCCATTATTAAAACCTGGAAGAGGGAAATTTTAGCTCTCAAAAATCATACAGGCCATTTCAATAGGCCTATGCAACTACCAGGGAAAGTAATTAGAATTAAACTGGTGGATAGAAATGTTCCATATTATCCTAACCCCATCACCCCATTCTATATCCCTAGGGTACATTACAGACTGATGCCAGTGCTAAAGGTTGGGGAGCAACTAATACCACCACAAGTTGTGGTGGCAGATGAGTGCACAAAAATTATTCTGTTTAAAGCACTAGGAATTAATTATCTAGAAATGCTGGGAGCGTTTCATGGACTCAGGGCCTACTGCTCAGATGAGCACCAGTTGCATGTACGGTACAGATTGATACCACACTGGGGGCCTATATATAATCATATGGGTGAAATAAAGTCGATATCATGTGATGAATTGCCTAATAATATCTGGCACTGGTGTCTGGGAGAGAGATTTGGATCTCAACCACTTACCTTCCAGGCAAGCTAAATACAGTGGCAGACATCAGGTCACGTAAATTCAACGACAACATTAAATGGATGTTGGATCGGAAAGTGTTTACAGATATTATAGACCGGTATGGGACACCAGATATCGACCTTTTTTCCATCCGGACTAATTCACCAACTACCAACATATGTTGCTTGGGAACCAGACCCAGGGGCAGCAGCGATGGACGATTTTCTCGCTGCATTGGGGGGGGGGTTTTGTTTTGCTATGCATTTTCCCCTTCTGCCTCATCAGGCGAGTCTTACAATAATTAAACAAGACGCCGCAACAGGTACCATGGTTCCCAACAGTACAAAGATGGTCTCAGAACCCTGCATCTGGATCAACAACGGCCAAGGAGGTTGGCACACCCCGTGCGGGAAAGTATTCGTGCCATGACTGTATGAACTTGTTGATTTGCAGTTTCTGAACAGGCCATTTCTGGGATACGGACTCTCCGACAGGACGATCAATGCCATCTCAGCGTCGTACAGGGAGTCCACGAGAAGACAGTACCTGACATATGTCAGGAAATGGGAAGTGTTCAGCACCAGGACGAACACTACATATGACTCAGCCACCAACACTGAAGTGCTGGAGTTCTGGCCACCCTTCATTTCGATGAAGGATTGAGTTACAGTGCCATTATTGTGCAAGGAGTGCCCTAGCTAATATCTGGGCAGAGGGAGTGATCACCTGGCTATAGGATCACACCCACTAGTACCTAAACGAATGAGGGGTATTTGTACTCTATTCCCCCCAGGTCCAGATACACCTATATATGGGACATAGGTAGTACACCATGTTACGAGGATGGACACCAATATCGGGGCTCACTCTGGACAAACTAATATCCTAGATGGGAATGATTATGGCACTTGGATCAGCACAACGGGTCCAGTCCTTACACAAGCTAGAATAGGACGTCATGTCTGTCACAAATGGCAGATAACCTGCTACATACAGGGGTACTTAAACTAGACTGACCCGGTTCCTTTGGCCAATATTAGAGTTCTGGCCTATCCTGCAGATAGTCGGCCCTGCATAGTGACACATACTTTCCAATATATAGTCACCAAGACACTTATGGGCATGGAGAGAGCTTTCTCATTAGCCATAAATGCCCTCACCTAAGGTCACAGTGCAAACCATATCCAGATGGTTCGGGTGGTATTACGTGCAGTGGTGAATACTAATGTTTCAAATCTCACTCCAACAGGGCTGCATCTACATCGGACGCTAGGATGATGGGAGTTCCTATGGACCACATCCTTGCCACAGCGGGGTGGAGCAATGAACGCGTTCAATGCTTTATAATAAACCCGTGGGCGATCCTGAGACGTTTGCAGGGAAAAATTAAGTTCTGTAAAATAAATTACCCAATGTGGGGCATATTATTTTAGGTATGAATAATACCTTTATTGTTTTTCAGCACAGTGTCGTGTGTGAAATACGTTCATCCTCCGTCCCAGAATGGCAGTGTGTGAGCATGGTCTCGTTCCAGGGCATGAAATCACAGAGCTTTGAAATCTTCACGTAGTCACTCACGTGACTCCGAAGTAAAATAGTAAGATTAAATGAGAACTTACCAGTTTGAAGTTTGATCTTTAATTGATGAGGAGTTACGATGAGGGATTACGTGCCCTCCGCTCCCAAAACCCTCTATTATAAAGTTCAACTGGTATGGAAGTTCTCTCTTATCTTACTATATTAGTCTACTCTGGTATCTGTGATTTCACACCACTGCTTTGAAGAATGTCGCGCATGCGTCCTGGCGGGGTCTTCACGTAATCCCTCATCGTAACTCCTCATAAAATAAAGATCAAACTTCAAACTGGTAAGTTCTCATTTAATCTTACTATTAATGCTCAAAGACTAAATCTTGGAAGCAAGAGTTCTTTATTCCTCACGACTCTGCAGACCCGGGTGCCTCTCAAATCGAGACACACCGAAGCCAAAGAAGTCATCCCCCTTTATACACAGAATTTTACATTCAACCTCCCCTCTGGACCCTTCTCCAATCAGGGTCTGAGGTGCACAATCTGTAGGTACATCCCACCGTACATCCCCTCGCACCTCCCATATCATACATTGCATGTTCAAACATGTTCATGGTAATGAGCAGTTTCTTGACCAGGGGTGTGTTGTAATATTCATTTATTCTATTAAGCATGCTCAGTTGCTCATGACCTACCCTAGTTTTACTCACCTCCTAGTGAACCCTCTCAGTTCTCCTATATCAGTACTAAAGCTAAGCTATAGTGACAAGGGTCCCATCTATCACTCCCTTCCACTGATATGGATCTCTCTACATCACTCCCTTCTACTGCTATACAATGCTATTACTTCTTACTCAAGGACTCAAGGATGGGTCTGGCAACCTTCAGACACAGCTGTGTCAGAATCCTCTCTCCAGCCCCTCCTAGTTCGGATTCTCTTTAAAACTCCTTACTTTAATGGGGTTTAAAAACTTTATCCCTCACAATCCTCCCTTTTTCTTTTGCTACGCATACACTGATTAAACCCTCATTTCAAGTTCCCTCAACTCGAACTGACGTAACATTGTCCTAACCTTCTCTTCCTGTAAATCATGAACCTCCCCTGGCCGCATTATCATTATTTTCTGTATTTCCCCTCTCTCTCCCATAGGCATGACTACCGCCTGCATCTGACTTATACTTCTAGTAATAAGTTCCCTAAAACAAGGGATGCAACAGGGGATAAAGATCAGTCCAGCCTCTGCACATAGAAACACGAGCCCCACCGTTCTCCACCATGTTCCTCCGAGGATGGAATCCCACCATTGGGTTCCCATAATCGAATTCCACTTTTGTATTGGAACATGTGCCAACTTACGGATCCCTTCTGATATGTTCATCACTGCCTGTCCATTATCATCGATGTTCAAACAGCAATTAGAGAGGTTGAATTTCCCGCATACCCCTCCTTCTTCTGCCAGGAGGTAATCTAGGGCTAACCTGTTCTGGTATATCGCTGCTCTCATCTGCGTCTGCTGCTTTGCCAGCATTTCCAGCGCCCCCGCAATTTGGTTGGTAATTACCTCCAGTACTGCCTGAAGCCTTATGATCCGGTTTAACATGTATACTGGTGTTCGGTAGCCCCAGGATCCATCCTGTGCCCAAGTGGCTGGTCCGTAGTATGAGATGATTCTTGCTGGTGGCCATTCATCATCTGTCCATTCTCCAATGTCTATTTTCCTCTTTTTCCGATATAGGTCATCAAATACAGGTGTTCCTAACGACCGGCCCTCTTTGGTGTTTAACAGGAAAAATCCAGGTTGTACCAGTCCAATAAAACAAGTCCCACTCCAATTCATCGGTAACACTGAGTATGCCTTGTATCCGCATATCCATAACAGTCCTTCAGGGGCCGGTCCACTAGAGGCAACCTTGTTCCATATATCTCGCAATACTAGGATCCCCTGATAAGGGTTGTTCCCGGTGCAGTTCCATAGTCCAGCCGATTCCACTCCATCAATCTTCATCCAGATAGCGCAGTTTTTCCCATATTTCTTAGTTAGATACCATTTAGGCTCCTCTGGCCACCACACTCGGGACTGATTTGGCCACTGGGTGACGATGCGCTGGCAGGGGCTGCTGCCTACTAGGACGGCATCCTTTGCCCAGGGCCTAGCGATACACTCAGTCCCGACCGGAGCGTCTGTCAGGACCCATACCTGGGGATCTCGGTCTTGTCCAACTGTCAGGTTCCACCCCATCAGGTCCCATACTTCAACAATGGATCCTCTCCACGGCCAGCGTGAATTCATCAGTGGTCCTCCGCAGACCCAACAGTTAGTCACATTCAGGATTCCAGCTATCCGGAGGGCCAAGTCCACAAACAGGTTTTTTTCTCCTTCAGGGATTTCGATCTGCTTCTTTATCTCTTCGTACAGTGTCTGGTGCACTTGAGGCTGAGTAGGTGGGGGAGGGGGAGGCTTAGTGACTACTACTTCTGTAACCTCTTTTATTACTTCCTCCTTCATCTTATCTATTGCACATTTTACGATCTGAGAAGGGAAAACTAACTGTACACAAACCCATCTCTCTCCCCTTGGGCAGGTAACGGCCCCAAACTTCCCTATATACCCCCTATTGCCTGCCATCAAATACTCCTTTCCCCCCTCTTCACAAATGGTTCTAGTCTTCCGGTCATGGCATACTTTGTTCATATGGGAATGATAGGTAAATGATCTGGTTGTCCGCCCTCTGTATTGGATAGGATGATAACATTTATCACAATTATTAATACCTTTTACCACAATTACATACAAAGCAAACAATACCACAACTGCTCCTTTCATAGAAACATAGAAACATAGAAATTAGGTGCAGGAGTAGGCCATTCAGCCCTTCGAGCCTGCACCACCATTCAATATGATCATGGCTGATCATCCAACTCAGTATCCCGTACCTGCCTTCTCTCCATACCCTCTGATCCCCTTAGCCACAAGGGCCACATCCAACTCACTCTTAAATATAGCCAATGAACTGGCCTCAACTACCCTCTGTGGCAGAGAGTTCCAGAGACTCACCACTCTCTGTGTGAAAAAAGTCTTTCTCATCTCGGTCTTAAAGGATTTCCCCCTTATCCTTAAGCTGTGACCCCTTGTCCTGGACTTCCCCAACATCGGGAACAATCTTCCTGCATCTAGCTTGTCCAACCCCTCATACTGTCAGTTATACATTCAATGCTTTTTTTTAAAAATTACTGTTAGGGGTTTGCTTCCTGGCTTCACCATCCACTGTTCCTCCTCCTCAGGAACGGGTGGATCGACGGGTCCTTTAACCCGGATCGTGTGGGTCCACCCTTTTTCTTTTGTTCGTATTGCTGTCTCGGTTGTCAGTAATACTAGGTACGGTCCGGTCCACCTGGGCTGGAGTTTCTCCTCCTTCCAATTCTTGACCAGTACCCAGTCGCCGGCCTTTAGTCGAGTGGTGGGCTTTGAGCAATAATCCTTTAGCTTTTAATTCTGTAAGGGAACGAGACACTGCCAGTAAATAGTTCCTCAAGAACACATCACCTCCCTCAAAGGTTGGTGTGCCTTCCACCTTCCCAAAATAAGGCAATCCAAACAACATTTCATAGGGAGACACCGCAATATCCTTTCGTGGTGCCGTCCGTATTCGCGATAAAGCAATTGGTAGACATTTAGTCCAGGGTAACCCTGTCTCCTCCATTAATTTAGTTATCTGAATTTTTAGAGTGGCATTCTTCCGCTCCACTCTCCCCGAACTCTGGGGGTGCCATGGAGTATGCAGCTTCCAGTTTATTCCCAAGGCGTGACAAATTAATAGGTGCACCTTGGAAGCAAAATGTGTTTCTCGATCTGAATCTATGGATTCAATGACTCCATATCATGGGATGATTTGTTCCAGCAGTATCTTAGTGACTGCCTGGGCAGTGGCATTTATCGTGGGAAATGCCTCTACCCACCTGGTGAAGTGATCCACTATAACCAGAAGATATTTCCACTCCTGTACTTTTGGTAGTTCTGTGAAGTCCACCTGTATTCTCTGGAAGGGTCTAATGGCCAATTGTTGTCCTTCCCCTGGGACAGCTCTTATTACCTTCTTATTCACCCTTTGACACACTACACAACCAGACACCGCCTGCTTGGCTAAAGTATAAATGCCTCTACAGGCATAAGTCCGTAGTATCGTGTCGCACAGAGCCTGAGCTCCCCAGTGTGATTGCGAATGTAGTTGTTTAATCAAATCCCTCGTCAATCCTTTAGTAATTATTTGTTTTTCGTCCGGCGTCCACCACTTCCCGTCCGTGGAGCGCCGGACACCCAACTCATTCATTTTATCTTCCTCCTTCCGCGAGAATACAGGTATCTTCTCTATTCCCTCTCTCAACGGTATTAGAGACAACATTTTTACCGTTCCTTCTGTCGCCGCTGTCTTAGCGGCACTATCGACTGCCCTGTTCCCTCTAGCTTCCAGCGAATTCCCTCTCTGGTGGCCTGCTACATGGACCACCGCTATTCTTTCTGGCAAATTTAGTGCTTCCAAAGCTTTTTCAATTAACTGCTCATGAGCCAACTCTTTCCCTCTAGCTGTAATCATCCCTCTTTCTTTCCAGAAAGTTCAGGAGGGTTATTGTTGCGTCCCTAACTGCCTCCTCTTCTTCCCCTGATAGTAATAGGTCGTCCACATACTGCAACAGCTGTGTCTCATCAGTCCTCGGAACGTCCTCTAATACTTGTTCTAATATTTGTCCGAACAGGTTCGGGGACTCTGTAAATCCCTGAGGGAGTGCACAGTCCACTGATACTGCTGTTTCCTTTGGGTCTCTGGGTTTTCCCATTCAAACGCAAAAAGGTCCCTGCTCTCTTCAGCCAGGGGACAGCTCCAAAAAGCGTCTTTTAAATCTACCACACTGAACCACTTGTGATTCGGGGGTATCCGTCCCATTATGGTATACGGGTTCGGGACTACCGGGTGTCGCGTTCTAACTACCTTATTTAATTCCCTGAGATCCTGGACCAATCTGAACGTCCCGTCGGTCTTCCTTACGGGGAGTACGGGGGTGTTATATGGTTACATACAACTCTCTAATATACCGTCCTTTAGTAAGTTCTCTATAATTGGCTGAAGTCCTCTCCTTCCTTCCATAGAAATTGGATATTGCCTTGCCCGTACTGCCTCACTTTCTTTTTTTCAGAGCTATTTTCAAGGGTGGGTTCTGCAGCCCTCCCCGGTTTCCTTCCTTGGCCCACACCTGCGGGACTATTCTTCCCTCGTCCTCTGTGGTCAATTTATACAATTGGACTATTATCTGTCCCCCTACGGGGGCTGTTCCCATTCCTAATTGGATTTGTAAATCCCTCCCCATCAAATTTATCCCTGCCTGGGGTACCAAGATTAAATCTTCCATAGTTTCCCGATTCTCATATTTTACCACCACCCCTTCTACCTCGGGTAATGTCATCACTTTCCCTTCTACCCCTGAGATTCTAACCTGTTTTTTTACCAAATCTCATTCCTTCTGGTACCTTAGTTACACTCGATCTCTCTGCTCCCGAATCTACCATAAATATCATATCCTCTCCCTGGGGTCCTAATCTCAAGTTTACCAGAGGTTCCCGTGTGTATCCCATACACCCCAGGGAGCGGAACCCCTGACTCCCCTATTCTTCCTCCATGAGTGCGTACGACTGCACCTCCCGTCGTCGCTTGGGACATTCCCTCCTGAAATGACCCTCCTCTTTACAATAATAACACCGGGGTGGCCCCGTGTACCATCTTCTTGATTCTTGTTTCTTGTTTTCCCGGGGACCCCAACTTCGGTCCCCCCATTCACCTCTTCCTCGTCCTCCAATACTACAGCTTCCCCTTCCCCGGTCTCCATGAGCACCCGGCCTTCTATCACCTTCGATCCCCCCCTTCTGTACTCCTTGCTGTACTGCTTGCAACATCATTTTTGCCTTTCCCTTCTGTTTCTCCTCATCCCGTCTTACATATACCTTTTGAGCCTCTGTTAACAATTGATTCAATGGTTTTTCATTCCAATCTTCCAATTTTTCTAATTTTTTTCTAATATCCGGCCATGATTTTGTTACAAAATTAACCTTTAACAACTGCTGACCTGCGGCCGTATCAGGGTCTATCCCCGAATACTGCTGGACATTCCTCCTTAACCTTTGTAAGAACACTGTCGGAGGTTCGCCCTTGTTCTGCTAATTTTCAAAAGCCCGTTCAAAATTTTTGTCCCTTGGGAACGGCCTTTCTGATTCCCTTAATTATTATTTCCCTGAGATTTCTCATACTGTTTCTTCCTTCCCCTGTTTGGTTACTCCAATCCGGCGCAGTAATGGGATATTTTACTGCTCCCACCTCTGCTGCTCCCGCGTCAGCCGGCAACCCCTTCTGCCTGTCTGACCATCTGTCTTTCTTCTGAAGTAAACAAACTTCCCATTATTGACATCATTGTCTGCCAACTCCTTTTTTTCCCTGGGCCCCATTAATTTATCACCCTTCTCCAATCAGAATGTTCATCTAAACAAACCATAAAAGCTGCTTGTTGTTCAGCAATTAACTTATTTCTAATTTTGTTCAAACCATTCTTCCTACAATTCCCAAATTCCAATTCCTAGTTTAAATACATACGACTAACAATTTTCCAAATTAACTTTACTGAAAAGAAATCTATAGAAGCCAAGCAACCTACATTTTCCAACTTCCCCTTTTTAAGTTGTGATGATACAAAGCGTTGTCCGTTACCTTACAATAACCTCCCCCATTGCTTACAATTTCTTAAAGGAACACACACACATACCCTTACAACATGTGGCCCACAGCAAACAAACCTATCACATATACAAACTTCCTCATTCATACAGAACCGGTTTTTACACACACATCACATTAGTTCCATTCTTACTTCAATGAGATTGTTTGAAACAACTCAATATTTTTCATAAAAACATTTTTGGCCCTAGGAACTGATCTATTTGTTCAGCCAGTCCCAAGGGGTCTTCCAATAAACTTTTCATCTCCTTTTTAAAGTTCCTCACCTCCATACTGGTGAGAGGCACATTTACAAATCCCATCCCCCCGGCGTTTCCCCCTAACGGGACCTCCCTGAGGTGCTTCATTTGAACAGATCGGTCTAATCTCTGTTCCGCTGCCCTCGTTTGAGATCGCGTCCTCCGACTACTGCCTGGGACACCCGTCCCATCCTTGTCTTCACTTTTTATTTTCTCTTCCTTATCTGACTGGCTCTCTCCTTCACATTCTACTTTCTGTAATTCTCTATTATCTGTCTCTTCTGAGACAAGAGCGGACAGGTTTTACTGCCGATCCGCTCTGGCTTAGTGGGACCTCCTGGGCAGATGCAGCCGGCGCTGATGGGGATATATTTGGGGGCTGGGATTCATATGGCAGGGGCAGTCTCCGTAGGTGATCATCACCAATTGGTGGCCAGTCAGGTTCATCCTGCTCTCTTTCCGTCTTTAACGGAAACATCCCATTATTGGGTTTCCAGCACTGGGCATATTCCTTTTCTATTTGATTCGGCGTTTGTCTTTCATTCACAAAAACATTCAACGCCTGTCCCACCCAGTCCTCATTTGAACCCAACCGTGGCCACCACACTGCGCTCCCTCGAATAGGCTCCTTTGGCCACTCAAAGTAACAAAACTTTATCATAGTTTCCTTACTCTTACCCGGGTGTTCCCTTCACCCCATCCAACATTCGCCCCAACGGACTATCAGGCGGAATGTTAGGCTCCATATCAGTATGAGCCTCATCCTGGTTCCCCGGACTCTTACTTTTCCCGTTCCGGTTTCCCATCGTCTCGTCGGACTATTCCCGTCCGACAGACCCGGTCGCCCAGGCAATACTTAATAGTCGCTTTTCTTACCTGGGTCCTGTGCACAAGAATCGCTCGACCGTCCCGTACGTATTTACCTTACACCCCCTCTTGCTTCCCGAGTCTTTCCCACCGAATATCACTCGCTCAAACTGCTGATGGCAAGCAAGGAGATCGGAGACTGCAGAAATCAGCAAGGTGCACGTTCCCCTCCTTCTTTGCCTCCACCAAGCAGCCGGAGTGGCGATCCCGGACGAGCCCCCAATTTGTGAGATACGCTTTGTGCTCACAATTAATGCTCAAAGACTAAATCTTGGAAGCAAGAGTTCTTTGTTCCTCTAGACTCTGCAGACCCGGGTGCCTCTCCAAATCGAGACACACCGAAGCCAAAGAAGTCATCCCCCTTTATACACAGAATTTTACATTCAACCTCCCCTCTGGACCCTTTTCCAATCAGGGTCTGAGGTGCACAATCTGTAGGTACATCCCACCGTACATCCCCTCGCACCTCCCATATCATACATCGCATGTTCAAACATGTTCATGGTAATGAGCAGTTTCTTGACCAGGGGTGTGTTGTAATATTCATTTATTCTATTAAGCATGCTCAGTTGCTCATGACCTACCCTAGTTTTACTCACCTCCTAGTGAACCCTCTCAGTTCTCCTATATCAGTACTAAAGCTAAGCTATAGTGACAAGGGTCCCATCTATCACTCCCTTCCACTGATATGGATCTCTCTACATCACTCCCTTCTACTGCTATACAATGCTATTACTTCTTACTCAAGGACTCAAGGATGGGTCTGGCAACCTTCAGACACAGCTGTGTCAGAATCCTCTCTCCAGCCCCTCTCAGTTCGGATTCTCTTTAAAACTCCTTACTTTAATGGGGTTTAGTCACTTTATCCCTCACAATCTACTACTGTAATCTTCTTTGTTTCCAACGCTTGTGTCTTCAGTCTCAATCTACCACCGCAAGGTGTCTCAATGTTCATTGCCAAGGCTACTTCAATAACACCTCTCATATCAGTGATCTCATCAACCAAGAAAGACGATGGCAACAGGCCCATGGGATCTCCACACGCTGTGGGTGCCTCTCCAGTCATGACTTGGAAACCCATTGCTGTTCCTTCATTCCCATCAAGAGCACCGTGGGAGCATCATTCACTGGCTACGTAAGGATGTTCACATCCTCATGGGCTAAAAATGGAAGCCTGAGCAGTGAGGCCCACATCCTAAACAATTGATTTCTAAGCAAACAATCTGGAAGGAATCAGAAAGGGCACCTCGTCATCAGCTCAGCAGTTAGTCTTGTCAGCATCGTGAGAAGAAATCTAATCAAGCTCCTTCCTTAATCCGGGTTAACAAATCATATCCCCCATATTGTGTGAATTCTGCAGAGAAATACAATTCATTTTTATTGCTGCTCACCCTCTGTTTTGATATTTTTTCCCAGTTCCTGAATCTTTCTCTTCGTAATTCATCTCATCTCCCCCTCCAACTCACACTGTCCGTCACTCTCACATTCTAAACACTGGGATCATTCCGTGTTTTATCTGGTGCAAATGTCTCCGTTGGGGCACTTGCTGACTTTCACAGCAGAAGTGTAAACAGGGCCTAACACAGATCCTTCCTCTTTTACGCTGATGTTATCTTCAGAAACAACTTCTCTATTTACCCTTTACATTTAAAAGTAATTTCTTATAATTCTATTTATATATAATTTTGTTTAAATATGTGAAGCAGAACATGGGGCATGTGTGCTAAGGATGCATTTATTATAATAGTAACTAAAAGACAGAGAAGCTCGAGTATCTTTGTCAGTGATTGGGATAATTGTGGCAGATAATCTACAGTATGGTTCAAAGGAGAAGATTTATTCCAATTAGTTTTTACTAATATCAGCATCAAAGTCAATATTTATTATCGATCACTAACTGCCTTGGAGAAGGAGGTGGTGAGCTGCCTTCTTGAAGTTCTGCAATACTGTTGGTGAAGATGCTCTCACACAGATATCAGGACTCAGTCAGTCACAGAGTCGTACAGCACAGAAACATTGTCCATGCTGACCTCGTTTCCTCATCAAACTTTGTTCCATTTGCCCCATATCCCTCTAAAACCTTTCCTTTCCATCTACCTGTTCAAGTGTTTTTTAATTGAAATGCTAATACTTGCTTCAACTACCTCCTCTGGCAGCTCATCACATATATTGATCAGATTCAGATTCAGATTCAGATTCAGATTCCTTTATTGTCATTCAGACCTTTCGGACTGAACGAAATTTGTTACCTTGCAGTCATAACATGTAATAAATTAAAACAAAACACACAATAAAACACATATTTAACATCCACCACAGTGAGTTCACCAAGCACCTCCTCACTGTGGTGGAAGGCAAAAGTCTTAAAGTCTTTGTCTTTTTCCCCTACATGTTCCCCTCTGTACTGAGGCAATCCAGGCCTTCGATGTCATCGTCCACTAGGCCCGCGGCCGAGCCTCCGAAGCCAGGCCGTCACCGCCGCCGTTGCCGAAATGCCGGAACACCACCACAGCTCCCAATCAGGATCGACCACGGGGACGCTGGAGCCGCCGGAGCTCTGAAGCCGGGCCGCCGCTGGAGCACCGCTGGAGAGCCGCTGGAGCCCCGAAGCCGGGCCGCCGCTGGAGCACCTGCTGGAGAGCCGCTGGAGCACCGCTGGAGCAACTGCTGGAGCCGCCGGAGCTCCGAAGCCGGGCCGCTGCTGGAGCACCGCTGGAGAGCCACTGGAGCCCCGAAGCCGGGCCGCCGCTGGAGAGCCGCCGAAGCCGGGCCGCTGCTGGAGCACCGCTGGAGCGTCAAAGCCGGGCCGCTGCTGGAGCACCGCTGGAGAGCCGCCGGAGCGCCGAAGCCAGGCCGCTGCTGGAGCACCGCTGGAGAGCCGCTGGAGCGCCGAAGCCGGGCCGCTGCTGGAGCACCGCTGGAGAGCCGCTGGAGCCCCATAGCCGGGCCGCCGCTGGAGAGCCGCTGGAGAGCCGCTGGAGCGCCGAAGCCGGGCCGCTGCTGGAGCAACTGCTGGAGCGCCGAAGCCCCGAAGCCCCGAAGCCGGGCCGCTGCTGAAGAGCCGCTGGAGAGCCGCCGGAGCTCTGAAGCCGGGCCGCTGCTGGAGCACCGCTGGAGAGCCGCTGGAGAGCCGCCGGAGCTCTGAAGCCGGGCCGCTGCTGGAGCACCGCTGGAGCAACTGCTGGAGCGCCGAAGCCGGGCCGCCGCCGCCGCTGGAACACTGGAGCTCTGAACGCTCGCCACAGCTCCGAGGCCACCAGCTCCGCCATTAGGGCCTCAGCACAGACGGAGACGGTGACGGGGGACACGACAAGAAAAGGTCGCATCCCCCCGAAGGGAGAGACTAAAACCCTGTTTCTCCCACCCTCCCCCCCCACACAAACACAGCCTAATAAACCAAAAATTCTAACTGAAACAGACACAAAAAGACGAAAAAAAAAAGAAAAAATCAGACGGACTGCAGGTGAGCCGCAGCTGCCACGCAGCGCCGCCACTTCCGGATCTACCGAGAGTTAGTTTTTAGTTTTATCATTAATGTCTTATTATTATTAATGTTTAGTGTTTTCTGAGTCATTCGTAACTGTCACTGCATGTCATGTTGTTACTTGTGGGCGGAGCACCAGGGCAAATTCCTTGTATGTGAATACTTGGCCAATAAACCTACTTACTTAAAAAAATAAAATAGTGGTGTTTCTCTCTACTAATGACTGCTCTTTATTAATTAAAAAATATTTCAATCTCCAACCTGGTTTGGTGTTTCCAGGTTCCAAAACCTGGATATTTTAAAATAATTTATGCGACCAAGACAATGTCTTTTTGAATGTAAGTAAGTGAAATCATGGCAAACAAATCTATTGGAGATGATGGTGATGTACCTTGTAGAATAGATAAGGGAGAGGTGAAGATGTGGAGACCCACGAGTTGGCAGATTCTGGAAACACGAGCAAAGAGCAAACTGCTGGAGGGAATTTGTGGATCAGGAATCGTCATCTGTGGGAAGTAAATGGACAGATGACCATTCGCAACTGAAGAAGGGTCACGATACAGGGTCATTGCACATGTTCCTCAACAGACGCTGCCTGACCCACTGAGCCCCCCAGCAGATTGTTTTGGTTTGTTTCAGGGAGAACAAGTGGATGTGTCGAATTTTCAGAAGTCTTGAATTCTTAAATATGTGGATTAGGCAATAATTGTAAATTATTTGGCAGACAGGAACAGAGAGGAGATTCGTTAGTGAAATGGCAGGTGGGGATGAATGATCAGAAATCAAGCCAGTTCTTGAGTCCGTTATTTTTTTTTCAATGTCCATCAATGTTATGACAACGAAACAAATTTAACGTTTCTAAGTTTGATGACATGAAACTGAGATTAAGTAGAAGCAAAGAGGATGCAAAGGGGTTTCCAGGTGATTTTCAATCTGTTGCGTTACTTGCCAAATATTCACAGATGCAGCAGAGAGTCATAGAGCTGTAGGGCATGGAAAATAGACACATCGACCCAACACACACATGCTGACCAAGATGTCCAACTGACCCATCACAATTGCCTGCGCCTGGCCATGTCTCTCCCAACATGTCTGTGCTCCTCGCTACCGGAGAAAAGAGTTTTTTCAGCCACAAGATGTAATGCAGCCAAGGCTGACCAGACTGATTCCTGGAATTACAGGACTAATGTGTAAGGAGAGGAGGAGACTGCTGACGTGAGAGTAGTCTCTGCTGGAGTTTGGAAGACTTAAACATCTCCTCTCTAAATTAAACAACATTTAAAAGCAGAGCTAGACAGACTCGATACATAAGGATATTTCCAGTGACTGTATGGATCTGGAACAAGGGGTTTTGTACTCAAGATAAGGGGTGAAACATTTAGGGCTGAGACATTTCTTCATTGTGAATATGGTGAGCCATTGAAATTCACCCCAACACAGAAAAAATGGTAGATGGCAGGTCACTGAATCTTGTTAAGTAGTGAATTGATTTATTTGACATAAAATGCATCAACATTATCGGGGAGAGAATTGGAATATGAGATTGTTTTGAATGATTGAACAGGCTCAAAGTGACCAAATAATCCAATCTGATTCTCCTTTGCATGTTTCAATAGGTATATTGGGATGGTTTGATGTTTTCTTTGATGTTTATTTACACATTGTGAATTTAGTCGAGATAAAAAACAGGAATCGAAACAGCCCGGGCCATAACTCAGATAGACGAATCATTGTGGTTAAATTGGCAAGAGAGCTCTTCCTGTAGCCTTGACCATTTCTCTGAATTTTGCATCATGTCCTGAATGCAGGGGCTGCCAAACTCTCACTATGAGCATGAGAATCACGCATTTAGACAAATTCTCACGCTCTGTTGTGAGAAATTCTGTGATCAACGAAAATTTAAAAACGCAACAACTGCATGGGCCGCAGATGTTAGAGAGCCGAGGGCTGAGGGAGGGATGGAAGCACAAGCAGCGGCGGAGAAAGATTCGGATGGGGAGCGTAGGGCTGGCGAGTGTTTGCCGGGCTTGGCGAAAGTGTTGTGCCGGGTGGCGATTGTTTGCCGGGGAGGCTGGCGAGTGTGTGCCGGGCCAGGCGAGTGGTGCCGGGGCTGGCGAGTGTTTGCGGTGCTGGCGAGTGTTTGCCGGGCTGGCGGTGTTTGCGGGCCAGGCGAGTGTTTTCCGGGCAGGGCGAGTGTTTTGCCGGGCCAGGCGAGTGGAGTGTTTGCGGGACCAGGCGAGTGTTTGCGGGGCCAGTCGAGTGTTGGCCGGGCCAGGCTGAGGGTTTGCCGGGCAGGCGAGTGTTTGCCGCGCTAGGCGAGTGTTTGCCGGGCTAAGCCAGAGATTGTGTTTGCCGGCCAGGCGAGTGTTTGCCGCGGTAGGCGTGTGTTTGCCGGCCAGGCGAGTGTTTGCAGGGGCCAGGCGAATGTGTTTGCCGGGCAGGCGAGTGTTTGCACGGGGCAGGCGTTGTGTTTCGGGCTGGCGAGTGTTTGCCGGGGCAGGCGAGTGTTTGCAGGGTGGCGAAGTGCCGGGCCTTTTCTTCATACCATTCTCCACAAAGACTAGATACACTTGGTTAGACAAAAAAACAGATCACTTTTGATTGAAATTCCTGACATCACTTGGATCTCACCCTCTATCACAAGCAGTTGTACTTGGAAAGCAAGTTGACAAAAGCCATCTATTCACAAACCATAGAATTGGGGACATTAAGAGGTCTCAAAGACCTTGGCTCATCAACCAGAAAAAAGTAGAGTACTGTGAGGGAGAAACAGCAGCAGGTGAGAAGTTCTACATTCATCCCCAAAATATCTATCACTGGATGGACAAGGGCCTGGAAAAATACCTCTAGGCCCAATGTTTCAAGGTCGTTTTATCGTCACATGTACAAATAAGGTATTACAGTGAAATTCAAATGTGTCTGCAGTGTGGAACCTCAGGGTAGAAGAATAATTGTCTATTTACATAAAGCAAACATGCCAGCTGTAACAAAGACAACACTTCACACAAACGTGAACTCCTGACTGAGTTTGCCCATGCTGTAGCTTTAACTTTGGGCATCAAGCCGTATACAAACAGGGACATGCAGTCAGTTCAAAATATTTAGGAAATTGACACAGACAGCTCAGAACCTACAAATGGAGAAGAAATACTTAGAAATTAAAGACTTAAGTCAGAGGACAGCGAAGGGTAAGGATTTTTCCAGTTCCTGTCAACTCATTTGGCTTAATGGAAAGAGAATCTCTACGTAGATGACACTTCCAGCAGCATGGGACCGTCTTTGGAGATCGCGGGTGGAAAATGAACGGTTCACACTTAGAAACATAGATATAGGTGCAGTAGGAGCATTTGGACTTCGAGCCTTCATGTGATCATGGCTGATCATCCCAATCAATAACCCGTCCTGCCTTATCCCCATATCCTTGATTCCACTAGCCCCTTAGAGCTCTATCTAACTCTCTCTTAAATCCATCCAGTGATTTGGCCTCCACTGCCTCTGTATGGCAGGGAATTCCACAAATTCTCAATTCTGGGTGAAAAGTTTTTTCATCTCTAGTCTTAAATGACCTCCCCTTATTCTAAGACTGTGGCCATGGTTCTGGACTCGCCCTACGTTGGGAACATTTTTCCTGCATTAGCTTGATCAGTCCTTTTATACGTTTCAATGAGATCCTCCCTCATCCTTCTTAACTCCAGTGAATACATGCTTGTATTTTCAATCTTTCCTCATATGCAGTACCGCCATCCAGAGGATTCAATCTCGTGTACCTACTCTGCACTGACTCAATCACATGGATGTCATTCTCAATTTAGGAGACCAAAAACTGTACGCAATACTCCAGTTGTGGTGCTCACAGGGCCTGTACAACTTTACGAAGGACCTATTAACTCCTTTCACAGGGAGAGGAACAGTAATGATTTGTGGCAGCATCCCATAACTCAGACTCTAAACCAAATATAGTTTCAGACTGACTTAAAACACAGTAGGTTTGTGAACGTAGGGGGAGGATTCTAGTAAATGGTAAACTTGTAACGGTGCCCACAAATATTAAATTACTTTCCCTTCGACAGACCCAACTAGGGGAATATAACTAGGTCTAAAAGCAAAGTGCGGGAGGTACTTCAGCAGATCAGGCAGCATCTTCGTCACACAAGTGAATGGATATGCATCATGTAGATCAGGACCTTCATCAGATTGAAGATGTAGATGGGAGAGAATGCTGAAGATATGAGTTGGGCCAAACCTTGCAAACTGGTAGGTGATAGAGGCACTTTGTACAGTATCCATGTTCCACAGATGCTGCCTGACCGCTGAGTTATCCTGCACACTCTGTGTGAACGTCACTATATGTTTCCAAGAGCTGCTTGACGTGAGTTGAGTTATCAGCAATGTTAAACTTACCCCAAATAATTTTTCTTATATTTAAA